>PVIY010003805.1:0-109187 GCA_004026745.1 Myrmecophaga tridactyla
CAGAAATATTCCTACATATAAACAGATATTCAGATTTCCATCGTCATTCGTGAGGTAGTATTTATGTTGTCTTGTTTACTTTTCAAAGTTCTACTCTGATTATCTCTCCTGATAGTTTTTTATATCCCAAGCATACCACTCTAAGTAGAAATGTATGTTGAGGTTTTCCTTAGAAAATGAAAGCATATCTTTAGATTTAAAAAATCAAAATATATTTCTAAGTGGTACTGATTTTGTTTAGGTATCTCCGAAGATTCAGATTCAACTGTCTTTATGGAAACCACCAAAGAGCTATTTAAACGTCTTGAATCTCACAGCATGTCTCCCTCAGATGTGTTCATTCTGGATCACATGAAAACACTGTTACTTTTGCAAGATATTGAAAGATTGAAAAGTGCTCTGGAAATGTTCCCAGAACATTGCATGATGCCTCCTGGTATGTACTGTACAATTTATTCATTATGCTGCTTAAGATACTCAAGGTTTGCCTCTGAAAATCTTACACTCCACCAAAACAGTAATGAGTCAGAAAATATAACAATGCACATATGGCCTGAAGAATAGAGTCCCACAGAGGAATATGCTTCTTGTATCTCTGCTTGATATAAAAATATTTCACATTATATATGCAGCAATACATGTGCTATCCAATTTTCCAGCCTTGTGAGTTATCAAATCTCAAGGCCAAATTTTCGTAAATTTAAATAGAAGTGAAAAAGACTAATTTCTTACCTTGTTTTTCCTTTTCCTCTGCTAGATTGGGAGAAGGTAAATTTTTTCTGTCTTCCAAACCTATTAGTATACCTTATCAAACCCTATAGTTACAATGAGAGTTTAATTATTATGGCAATTGTCCTTTTGTTTACCAGCTCAACTTTTATTGGATAGACAATCTTTGTAAACAGGAGTGTCCTGGAGGGCTGATTAGTCACCAATTGTGCTTATTTCTTCCCACCTCTATATTAAGTGACATCACATTGGTAGCTTGAAAGGGGCTTGCAATAGGCCCTGGTGGGCCTATTTAGATCCGGAAATCTGTGAACACTGATAAGGCTCCTTGGGAGAGCCACTTTACCTGCACACCACTGTCTCACCCAGCGTAGATGCTTGAGAAATTTTCAACTGAATGAAAGGTATCCTGCAGATTACTTTAAGGAAATTTCAAAATAAGTGTAATGCAAAGTCTACATCCCCAAAACCTTACAATATACCTAAAGAATAGAGGCTAACAGTATTTAAAAAGCCAGAGAGCAATTCACGTTAAATAACAATGAAGCTATTACAGTATGATACAATAATTAGCAAGTGAATGACACGGATAATACTTTGATTCCTAAGTAAAAGAGATCATTGTGGGTTGGGGTAACCAAGAGGGACTGCCTCACATGTATGTTAATTAATTTGTTAAGAGGATATTTATTGCATCTCTAACTTGTACCAGGCATTATTCTGGGTAATGGGGATTATCAGTTAATGCAGATAGAGAGCCTGCTTAAGTTTTAGTGAATGAGATGGAAAATCAGCAAGAGAAATAAGCAAAATATATAGTATATATGATAGAGAGAAAGAAAGAAAAAATAAAGCAGAGAAGGGTGATACTCTTGCAGCCAAGTACAAATGCTCTGTGAAGGGCATGTGTCTAATTTGTTTAAGAAATGAAAAGATGATTAATATGAGGAATTGCCAGGACACCAGTGTGGGTGGGGCAGAGTGAATGGGGAGTAGAGTATTGGAAGATGAAGTAAAAGAGGTAGCAGGAGGACCAAGTCATGTTGGCCCTTGGAGGTCTTGGTGAGTTGTTGGCTTTCACTTTGAGAGAAATGGGAGGTTGCCAGAAGGCTTTGAGCAGAAGAGGGACGTGGTCTGAATGTTCCTGGCAGGATCTCTCCAGCTGTTGTCTTAACCATAGATTGAAGGTGGGGGTCAAGTGCAAAACAGGAGACCAGTTGGGGTGGGGAACAGGCTATAATAAAAATCCTGATGAGAAATTGCTCTAGCATCGGAGTGATAGTAGTGAGTATGGCGAACTATGGTCAGATTTTAGCTACATTTTGGGGGTACAGCCAACAAGATTTGCTGACAGACCAGATATGGGATGTGAGAGAAAGAGACATTTTTGGTCTCAGTAGCTGGAAGAATTGAATTACTAGTTATGAGGTAAGAAAGGCTGCAAGAAGAAGCAGATTCAGGGGGTGAGCAGACATACCAGAAGCTCTGTTTTAGATGGGGTAAATTTGGGATACTCGTCAGATATCTGATAGAGATTTAGAATTGTGAAGTCATTGGTCACCTTGACAGAACAGTTTCAGAGAAGTGTTGGAGGAGAATGTGGCAAAAGCTTTGTTAGAATGGGTTCAAGAGAAAATAACAGAAATTGGAAACAGTAAAGATAATACTTTCAAGAATATTTGCTGCAAGGGAGAAAGAGGAATAAGACAGGAGGAAAAAATGGGATCAAAAGGTTTTATTTTTTTAATGGGACAAAGAGTAACATTGGCCCCTGATAGGATGTAGGAGAGATGGGAGAACTGCTGAAGAAATATTAATCCTATTGAAAATGGAAGTTGGACATTCAAATGTTTAAATCAAATAGGTTTCTCTGAAAGATCATCTAACTCTAATCCCGTATTTTTTGTTGTTGTTGTTTTGGGGGATTGTTTCTATTCAGGTTTTTCCAATTCCCATCTGGCAAGTTAGAATAGAGCCCAGGAGTGTGTACTCTGTGTAGTTAATCATTTTAGAAGTATTAGAAGTCCATTATAAACTAAATTCTAGGAAAAAATTTTGAATAATTTCTTTGCAAGTTAAAATAAAGCTTGACATTTGAGGAGAATCTATTCACAACTATAATTCTTCCATGAAGCAATAAAAAGGTTGGCCAGTGATGTCAAAAACAGACTTTGTCCACCTTATAGTTTACAGTTGGCTACTCATGGTATAGCAAAAGCTTTTATGAAATGTGAATGCCATGTGATCATTTTATTGCATCACTTGAGATTCTACTTTTACCTTTTTTTCCCCTAGTTTGTTCCTCTTTGTGATAACTTCTATTTTCATTTAATTTGAGTTTGTGTATATTTTTCTTTCAGATTTGCTGTGATTTCATTAAGTTCAGGTCTAATAGAACTTGTAAACCTGTAGGACTTAAACAAAGTAAAATACAGATATTCAGGATTTACCCATCGTTTTTGCCACATTTGTTATGTAAAGTGTGATTCACAAGTGTGATATGTCATTAGCAACATCATTTTTAACACCAAAACTGTAGTTTGTTAAATTGTTTCACAGTTTACTTTGGACCCAAAAGCTAACATCTAAAAAAAATCAAAATAATAATTTGTGTGTTTTGTGTGATTATTTTGCTTTGCTTTCCAGACCAGGCCAGAGTAATCTCAATTCTCTTTAATTACTGGATTACACATATTCTTCCAGAGAAAAAACAGTGAATAAAATCAGTATGTCTACTTAAGAAGAGATCAAATTTAAGAAGAAAATATAAAAGACAAATATGAAATGGGCTGAGACTTAATTGCTGTATTTACAAAGAAGGTAAAATTTCCTATTTTTTCTTTGTAGCCCAAATCATGTGAACTTTGAAGACATTTGTGCCATATTATTTATTCATGTGTTTGTATATAATGGGCAAGGTGTCATCTGACACATTGACAAATTGGAATAAAAATTTAAATATTTCATTTGCAATTGTATATGTCTTAAATTACTATAGAAGGATTGTGTTTCTAATTTCTGTAAAAATTGAAAATAGATGGCTGTTAAATTGAATAAACTGTATAGTTTAGGGCTGCTCTATATTTTTGTAAAGTTTTAAATCACCTAGCATTTGAAAGTTTTTATTTTAAGACTGCTTTATGAAAGTTAAAATGTTCTGGTTTGAGTAATTTGATTATAGTTGAATTTATTCTTTTCTTCTTTTTTCCCTTTTCTCTAAAGAAAATTGTTTTTCCTGTGTGATCTTTCTTTTCGTGTTGGAAGCAGCCACCAGTTCCCAGTCTGAGATTTAAAGACATCATTCAGAGAGCATTGACTTTGTCCATGAAAATGTTAAATTGTACCAACTCTTTTTTTTCATTAGAAAAATTGTGGATTTAAAGAAAAATCATGTATAAAATACAAGATTCCCATATACCACTGCATTACCAGTATGCTGCATTGGTGTGGTATACTTGCCACAATTGATGAAAGCACATTTTTATAATTGTACTATCAACCACTGACCATGGCACAACTCAGGGTTCAATGTTTGTAAAGTACATTTGCATGGATTTCTTAAAATTTCTTATCCTATTAACATACATACAATTTAACATTTCCCCTTTTAACCATATTCGGATATATATTTCAGTGCTGTTAGCCTTATTCACAGTGTCGTGCTACCATCTCCACCAAACACTACCAAAACGTTTCCATCATTCCAAATAGGAGCTCTGTACATTTTTTAAAAAGAAAATAAAAGTAAAAGACCACCCAACCCTTTCCATCCCCTCTGTACTCCATTATTGTTTATTTTTTATCTTTTTTCTTACTCATCTGTCCTTGTACTGGATAAAAAGAGTGTCAGTCACAAGGTTCTCACAATCACATGGACAAACCTTCAAAAACACTATAGTTATTCAAGAATCAAGGCTGTGATGGTTGGATTCAGGTGTCAACTCGACCAGGTGATGGTACCCAGTTGTTTGTTGGTCAGGCAAGCGCTGGCCTAACCATTACTGCAAGGATAAGGGCTTGTCTTCTACAAACACAGTAATCCAGTCAGTTGGATTTGCTCTAATCAGTTGAAAACTTTTAAGGGAGAAGAGAGAACTTTCACTGCTTCTTTAGCCAGCGGACCTCTCCTGTGGAATTTATCAAGACAAAGAGTTGCCAGCCTCAAAGCCTGCCCTATAGATTTTGGACTCTTGTATTCCCATGGTTGTATGTGACACTTGTATAAATTTCGTATTTACAGATAGCCCCTGTTGATTCTGTTTCTCTGGAGAACTCTGACTAATACAACTTGGTACCAGAAGTGGGATGGTTCTCGAGAAACAGAATCTTAAAAATGGGTTTTTGCAATTGGCTTTCTATTCTTATTAGACACAAAGGCACTAATGACTCTATTTTTGATAATCAAGATGACACTGGCAGTCCATGACATGAGTTGGCAATAAAGATATGCAAATTATCACCATTTGATTCGGCTAATTGTACACTTACATGAGTCAAGGCTCTGAGTAAGAGTGTTTTTGACATCTTTATGGAGTTTTGTGGAGTTAAGAGGTATAATGATATTGGCTGGTTGTTCTTAGAAATTCTGGATACAGTTATGAGGGAAAGGGATAAGCTGAAGTCTTCAGATTTACAACTTAAATACCATATGAAAGATGTAAAAGTTTTCTGTGTGTGTCCTGGAAGAAAATCTTATATCCTGTGGTTGCAAACTTGAGATCTCTGAAAAAAAGACCCAACGTCTCATTGTGCAAGTAAAATTTACAATGTGCATTAGTTTATTAGCTGCCAGATAATATTCTAATATACTAGAATGGCTTTCTTAAAGGGGAATTTAATATGTTATAAATTTACAGTTCAAAGGCAATGAAAATGCCCAAATTAAGGCACCTACAAGAGGTTACCCTAATTCAAGGAAGGTCCATGGGTTAAGAACACCTTTGTCAGCTGAGGTAGTCACATGGCTGGCATCTGCTTCTCCAGGGTCTGGCTCTCTTAACGTCTCATGGCCATGTCTGCTGGGCTCCAAGCATCTCCAAACATCTGTGTCTCTGTTCTCTATGTGTCCGCATCTGTATCAGCTCTGCTGTGAAATTTCTGTCAACTCTGAGGTTTTGTCGCTGTCAGTTCTGTCATTTCTGACTTGCCAAAATGTCTCCTCCTTTAAAGGATTCCAGTAATCTAATCAAGACCCACCTGGAATGGGTGGGGTCACATTTCCTTCTCATCAAAAGTTAATGCCCACAATTGGATGTGTCACATCTCCCTGGAGAAAATCTGATCAAAAGATTCCAACTTACAGTACTGAGCAGGTATTAAAAGAAACAGTTGCTCCCATAAGATTGCAATTAGAATTAAAACAAAACTTTTCTAGGGTACATAATAATACTGTCAAACCGGTATACAACATAAACTAAATTATCAAACTTATAGGGTATGTGCTGTTAAAGTAAAGACTTTGACTGGGAAAGAATGGGATCCTGAAACTGTGGGATGGGTGCATTTGGGGTGATAATGATGGCAATGGGGACATAGAAACCCTGGACTCTGCTGAGATAGACCTGGAATAGTCTGTCCTGAGGAAACAGCCACCCAATCTCCAGTCTGCCCTGAGGACACAGCCACCCAATCTCCAGCCTGCCTTGAGGAGACAGCTTCTTGGCCTCCTGACCTGAGGAGTCTGCCATCAAACCTCCACCTAAAGAGATTAATCCTTCAGTGCCTCCTAACCCTGTAACCATCTCCCCTACCGAGACAGCCCTCACTCTTCTGTCTGGAGTGATTAATCCTGTTTCACCAGATGAAATTGCTACAGAATGCCCTGAGGTAACTAGCTTGAAAGAAACTTCTAAATCTTTTCATGACCCACCCCCACCTCTGCTCTTTTCTTCAAGACCTAAAACTAGACTAAAGTACCAACAGACCCTGAAAGGTGAGGCACAATGTGTGACCCATGAGGAAATATGCTATACTCTAAAAGAACTGCATGAGTTTTCCAATCTATATAAATAGAAATCAGGGGAATATGTATGGCAATGGATACTAAGGGTATAGGATAATGGTGAAAGGAATATAAAGTTGGATCAAGCTGAATTTATTGATATGGACCCACTAAGGAGAGATTTTGAATTCAGTGTTGTAGCTCCAGGGATTACAAAGGGCTTTAATAGTTTGTTTGGATGGTTGATTAAAACATGGATCAAAAGGTAGCCGACATTACCTGAGGTCAAAATACCAGAACTGCCAGAACTGCCCTGATTTAATGTAGACCAGGTGATCCAAAAACATTGGAATGTTAGAGTGGATTTTTCATAGAAGACCTGCTTACACACCCCAGGAATGTCCTGAGGATGTGCCTTTTACCAGGACTTTGAAGAATAAATTTGTGAGACTAGATCCATTGTCCCTGAAGAGCTCTGTAGTTGCCCTTCTCTGTAAGTTAACTATTACTGTGGGAACTGCTGTTAATGAACTGCACTCTTTAAACACAATGGGGACAGATCCCGAGTTGACAGAAGCCATGTGGCAGTTAATCACATAGACAAGGCGGGCATGGCCACCATAACGGACAGCAGACTCAAAGCAGCAGTTAAAATAATCTGACTTGCAGAAACTTGTGGCCTTGGTTAGTAGATAATGGGGTACCTAGAAGTATAGTAGATGGGCAGTCTTCTAAATTCTTGTTTGAGCTGTATAAGCAGAAGAGTTCTAGGTCAAGTGAGCAGAAGTCTAACTTAAATTACAGAAACAGAAAGTCATGGCCCCTTAATCAATTCCCAGACTTGAGACAGTTTACAGACCCAGAGCCCCTTGAATGAGGGGAAGGCTGAGTACCCTTGGTGAAGGACCCTGTTGAACTGCTGCAAATTTACACTGTTAAGCTTCCTCCCAGCATTCCCCAAGGAGACCTATGGCCTTTTACCAGGATAACTGTGCATTACGAATGATCAAATATTTCATGGATTACTAGACATTGGTTCAGAAGTGACACTAATTCCAGGAGAATCAAAATGTCATTCTGGTTCACCAGTCACAATAGAGGTTTATTGAGATCAGGTGATCGATGGACTTTTAGATCAGATCCATCTCACAGTGGGACCAGTGGGTCCCCAGACCCATTCTGTGGTTATTTCCCCAGTTCCAGAATGCGGAATTGGAATAAATATACTCAGCAACTGGCAGAATCCTCACATTGGTTCCCTGACTCATGAAGTGAGGGCTATTATGGTAGGAAAGGCCAAGTGGAAGCCACTAGAACTGCCCCTACCTAGCAAAATAGTAAATCAGAAGTAATATTGTATTCCTGGAGGGATTGCAGAGATAAGTGCCACTCTTAAGGACTTGAAGTTTGCAGGGGTGGTGATTTCCACTACAACCCCATTCAACTTTCCTATTTGGCCTGTGCAGAAAACAGATGAGTCTTGGAGGATGTGCTGGTTTGCAAAAGCTGCCAGAATGTCATATACTAGAACTGGACCGGCTTTTATTTTGTTATTTTTTTTCCTTTTTTTATTATTATTTGTTTAAACATAACATACAAACATGAACATTCTTACCATATCATCATTCCATTCTTGGTATATAATCAATAATCCACAAAATCATTACATAGCTGTATATTCATCAACATGATCATTTCTTGGAACATTTGTATCAATTCAAAAAGAAATAAAAAGGAAAAAGAAAAAAACTCATACATACCATACCCCTTACCCTCCCTCTCATTGATTGCTAGTATTTCCAACTACCCAATATATTTTAGCCTTTGTTTCCCCTATTTTTTTCTATACCCCTTTCTATACCCCTTTTCTATACCCCTTTCTATACCCCTTTTCTATACCCTTTCATTGGTCACTAGCATTTCAGTCTACTAAATTTACTTTAACATTTGTTCACCCTATTTATTTATTTTTAATCCATATGTTTTACTCATTGGTCCATACCATAGATAAAAGGAGCAAGAGACACAAGGTTTTCACAATCACACAGTCACACTGCAAAAGCTATATCATTATACAATCATCTTCAAGAAACATTACTACTGGAACACAGCTCTGCATTTTCAGGCACTTCCCTTCAGCATCTCCAATATACCCTAACTATAAAGGTAATATCTATATAATGCATAAGAATAACCTCCAGGATAACCTCTCAACACTGTTTGAAATCTCTTAGCCATTGACACTTTATTTTGTTTCATTTCTCTCTTCCCCCTTTTGGTCTAGAAGGTTTTCTCATTTCCTTGATGTGAGTCCCAGCTCATTCTAGGATTTCTGTCCTTCGTTGCTAGGGAGGTTTACACCCCTGGGAGCAGGACCAGCTTTTATAAAAAGGAATTTAATAAGTTACAAATTTACAGTTCTAAGGAAGTGAAAGTGTCCAAATTGAAGCATCAACAAGAGGTTACCTTCACTCAAGAAAGGCCAATGGGTCAGTAACACCTCAGTCAGCTGGGTGGTCACATGACTGATATCTGCTGGTCCCTTGCTCCTGGGCTCCATTGCTTTCAGCCTCTGTTCCCATATAGGATCCTCACTTTACTTCTCCAGGGCGGGCTTTCATCTCTTGGCTTCCTTTGGCTCTCTCTAGGTTCTAGTTTGTTTAACATCTCATGGCAACGTCTGCTGGACTCCAGACATCTCCAAGTATCCGTGTCTCTTTTCTCCACATTTCTACATCTGTGTCAGCTCTGCTGTGAAGTTTCTGTCAACTCTGAGGCTTCTGTTGTTTTCTCTAGGCTCTATCATTTCTGAGGTTTCTCCAAAGTGTTTCCTCTTATAAAGAATTCCAGTAAACTAATTAAGACCTACCTGGAATGGGTGGAGTCACATCTTCATTTAATCAAAAGTTAACACCCACAGTTGGGCATGTCAAATCTTCGTGGAGGTAATCTAATCAAAAGATTCCAACTAGCATAATTGAATCAGGGTTAAAAGAAAACGGCCACCTCCACAAGATACAATCAGTATTAAAACATAGCTTTTCTGGGGTACATACTATTTCCAAACCAGCACAGAGATGACAGTAGGTTATTGTAAACTTAACCAGGTGGTGGCTCCAATTACAGCTGCTGTGCCAGATGTGGTATCATTGCTTGAGCAAATCAGCACATCACTTAGTACCTGGTATGCAGCTATTGATCTGGCAAATACTTTTTTCTCAATAGCTATTAGTAAAGACCAACAACAACAGTTTGTTTTCAACTGGCAAGCCAGTAGTATACCTTCACTGTCCTACTCTCCAGCCCTATGTCATAATCTTGTCTGCAGGGAGCTTGATCATTTCTCCCTCCCATAAGACAACATATTGATCCATTTTATTGATGATATCATGCTGTTTGGACTTAATGAGCAAGAAGTAGCAACTACTCTAGACTTATTGGTAAGGCATTTGCATGTCAGGATGGAAAATAAATCCAACAAAAATACAGGGGCCTTCTACCTCTGTGAAATTTCTAGGTTTGCAGTGGTGTGGGGTATGTCAAGATATCCCATCTAAGGTGAAAGATAAAGCTGTTGCATCTGGCTCCTCCTATGACCAAAAAAGAGGCACAACACTTAGTTGGCCTCTTTAGATTTTGGAGACAACATATTCCTCATTGGGTGTGCTACTCTGGCCCATTTACCAAGTGACCAGAAAAGCTGCTAGTTTTGAGTGAGGACCAGAAGAGGAGACTACAACAGGTTCAGCCTGCTGTGCAAGCTGCTCTGCTGCTTGGGCCATATAATCCACTAGAAAAATTTTTGCTTCCTGTCCCTGAAACTTTAAGCTCTGTTGTTCTACAGGTCTTAGTTCTAAAAGGAGGAGTCCTCCTACCAGAAGATACAACAATGATTCCATTGAACTAGAAGTTAAGACTGCCATCTGGCCACTTTTGGGCTTTTCATACCTCTGAATCAACAGACAAAGAAGGAGATTACTGCACTGGCTGGGGTGATTGGTTGATTTTGACTATCAAGGAGAAATAGAACTGCTACTACACAGTGGAGGTAAAGAAGAGTTTTCCTGGAATACAGGTGATCCCCTAGGGCATCTCTTAGTACTTCAAGTCCTGTGATTAAAGTCAATGGAAAACTGAAACAACCAATCCAGACAGGACTACCAATGGCCCAGAAACTTCAGGAATGAGAGTGGGTCACCCCACCAACAAAGACTTACAGCCAGGTGAGGTGCTTGCTGAGGGTAAAGGGAACATGGACTGGGTAGTGGAAGAAAGGAGTGATAAATATGAACTATGACCTGGTGACCAGTTACAGAAACAAGGACTGTGATGGTATGAATACTTCTTCCTTCCTTTGTTATGAGTATATTTGTTTGCATCCAGGGTAGCTGATATGAAGCCCAATAACAATCTGTTATTACCCCTTTGTGGGTGACCTGTTTTTCTCTCTGAAAGCTTTTAGGATAGTCTTTGGAATGTTAATTTACTGAAATTTCATGTAAGTGGGACTGAGTGCAGGCCTTTTCATTTGCTGTTTTGGACATTCAGAGGGCCCTTATATGCTGAAAGCCAGTTTCTCTTTAGCACCGGGAAAGTTTTTTTATTTCTTTTCTTTGATAATTCCCCCATCCCACCACCAGTACCACCATAATATATTTTCCATCACTTTTGTAATTTTGCTCTACATTCTTACATATTTTCTCAACTTTATCATTTAGCACTTTTATTGATTTATTTCTCCAATTATAGATTTCCATTTCCAAGAGATTTTTTTTAATTCTCTGTTACATTCTTTTCTTTTATAGAAACCACAACTTCCTAAATCTCTCTAAAAATGTAAGTATCAATCTATCGTCTCCTCTCTACACCTTCACTCTCTGTAGCTAAGCCAAAAGTGTCACTAATGTTCTGCTGAGAAAATCAGCTCCCACTTTCACTTCAGCATTTGGGTACCTTTATTCTGACCTCTGACCTCCTCCACTGATTCAACCATAAGCTTCCCATCTTCAAAAGCGCGGTTAATAGCGCTCATTCACTGATGAAGCCCCCAGCCCTCAATCCCTACCTTTTCCATTCTCTTGGCTGTTATGGGTTTATTTCCATTTTTTCATTCTGTCATTTCAGTAGGATTTGAGGAATTGGAATGTTGGTTAGCAGGAAATGCACTTGTACATCCTATCATCTTGAGCCAGAACTTCTTGACAAATACTGAGGAATAATGAATTTGAGATAATATTACCTGTAAAATACCAAAAGAATGCTTGCAGTTGAACAAATAATATTATTGCTTAATAGAGGAACCAGGTTAATATTTTTTTATGTGAAACTCTGAAAACTCAGCAAGGACAAGTATTGAGGAGAAGGCCATCCAAATTTTTCTCAGAAATTATTTGATGGAGCTTCTTCTCAGGATATTGTTGCAGAGCTACTCTATCACACATTTGAAATGTGCAATTGAAGTCTCAGCCTCTGACTCCTGGTGCGTATTTGGTATTATTCAGTTGACAATGGCATGAAAAAACTGGGCAGAATAGTCTGTTGCCCTTTAGACAGATTGTAAAACTTGCAATGCTGTTCAGGTTCATAAGAACAGCAAGTGGGGGCTTCAACAGTTGCCTAATCCATCTTAATGGATGCATCTTAATTTATCCAATAGTGGCAGTGCTCCAAACTTCAAAATTCTAAGAGGAAAGGAAATCCTAAGTAACATCTCAAGAGCTTTCCAAATGGCCCTGGCTTGCTCATGGTTTCCCTCTAAGTTACTTAAAAGATATCTCCCCCAATAATTAGAACCTTTTGGCAGTAGATGGAAATAGAAAAGAATCTCTAATGGTTCTGGAGATAGTTAACTTGTTACTAGTTGCTTTGTAACACCCTAAGCTTAATATAAAGGTTGTTAAGTGGAACAGCCAATCAGAACTGGGTCCTAGACTGGTTTCACCACCCTCCCAGTGGGGCCATCCTGAAAATGAAACTATCATGGGCAAAATAGGGTTTATTTTCCGAATAAATAAGTGCGCAGTTTGAATACAGCTGAAACAGGATGCAAAGAAGTTATTTGGAGAAAAAGTAACAATTGGAAGTGGGAACAAGAAGCACCACTGTTCCATTTTCTTTATAGTCTTAGTCTCATTTCCACCACTTTAGAGAAGGTGTTGTCCACTTTGGAATGTCCTACCTGTCCACCATCTTCCTTCTTCCTTTCCCCTTTATATTTAAATGAATGCAGAATATCGGTGGGGTGAGAGACTTCAGGAATCATGCTTCCCATAATCACACAGATGAGGAATCTGTGCTTCAAGGACCATTGGTCCCTGGTCCATCGTCACAGAGCAAGTAGTAAGACGCTGGGTTTCCAGAATCCCTGCTTCCTTTTAACATTTCCTGCCTCCTGGATGTGCCTTATGAAACCTTGGTATGCTGGTATACCAGATTGAAATCCTCCAATTTAAAGTGCCTTTTCATTAGTAATGCATTTTGACCAGTAGGAAAATCAATTTATTGACACATTCATAATTTTCTTATTAACCTGAACATCCAATTTGTGTCTCTTAATTATGAAAAATGTACATCTTTTGCATGCCCAACAAATTAAAACATTGTTGGTGGAGTTGGGGGATAAAACTCTAATTTGTAGATCTGAACTTTTACTTGATTTTTTTGAGTTCTCAGCATAGAACTGTAAATTCTATCTGCCTTCCATAATCTCAATTGATTTTAGTTTGTGACACCTTCCCCATCCATACTTTTGGACCCCACCTAAAATTATAAAAGAGTATGGATATCATTAGGACTGGTGGAATGATTCAGCTTAATTAGTTTTCTGAATCATTCTAATTCCTAAAAGAAAAATGCTCTCTCTAGAAAATTAAAGGAAATAAATCTTGTGTCTAATATGCCAGCAGAAATATGATAATCTGTTTATCCCACTGTGATTGAAGTCGGATAAAATTAAATCAATTTACCTTTTACAGTGGTGCAAAATATTTAGTCAATGTAATTTAAATATTCATTCAATGTAATTTATTTTCTATAAATCATATCAATTAAGATAAACAAGGAGAAAGGAGCTCTCAAAAAATGTGAGGAATTTTTATTAGATTGACAATATTAAAGCAATTGTATATAAAAGAAAAAAAAAACAGCAACAGTATTTTCTAAGCCCATCAACAATTGACTGCAATCCTATGATCTTAGTATTATGTTTCCTGGCAACTTGAAGTGGTGAGAGAGCACATGCATGCAAGTGTTTCTTTGCTTTGTTCCCCTGACCCAGTTGCTTCAGTGTTTTCAGAAAAACATCGTCCTAAATTCACTGCCACCCAATGCCCATTTTGTCAAGATGGGATTTTTCTTCTCTGTCCAACGCTTGCTTGTGCCCCAATGTATTCTCTAGAGAAGTGTGTCTTCTCATTTCAAGGCTCCTATTCTTTAGAGAATCTGATAAAAGCACTGGACTCTCTCCACAGTAAGAAACATATACACACAAAAATATTGTGTACAGCTTTAAACAGGTCACAAATGCCATGAAACCCTCAACAATGTATTAGTTTTCTATTGCTGCATAACAAGTGATCACAAACAACACACATTTATTATCTGACAGTTGCTATGGGTCAGGAGTGAGCACAGCTTTGCTGGGTCCTGTGCTCAAAGTCTCATAAGGCTGCAATCAAGGCATGGCCAGGCTATGATCCTTTCTGAACTCAGGGTTCTCTTCCTGGCTTTCATGATTATTGGCAGATTTCAGTTCCAGAACATGCTGGTTCTCAGCTAGGGGCCACTCCCAACTTCTGAGGCCACATGGCCTCATAGGCTCCCTCAGAACATGGCAACTTCCTTCTCCCAGACCAGGAAAATCTGTCCAGACACTCTTTTAAAGGGTTTGCCTGATTAGGTCAGGCCCAGTCCCTTTGGATCAACTTAAAGTCAAAAAATTATAATTCCATCTGCACAAGCCCACTACAGTGATATCCCAGAGAAGGGAGTTACACAGGACATGTAAACCAGGGGATGGGCCTCTTTGGAGCCATCCTCGCATCCTACCTTCCACAAACAGCCAGGAAGATTTAAGAATCAAAACTTAAATCTGCCTCTAAATTGAGGGAAGAGACTGCCCAAAGACCCCTTTCTCAAGAATTCAGCCAGAGCCCTCACCAAGTCTACCTTTCATTTCTGTTCATAGTCCTCAGTGGGTTTTTTTGTTTTTGTTTTTTTTACGAACTATATCTGAGACAGTGGTAGTGATTTTATTATTTAGAATGGATTCCAGAAACTGGTGATTGTCTCTGTGCTTTAGCATAACAGGCACTGTATCTTAGGTTGGCTTTCTCTAGGGGTAAACCTCAGATTGAGGATTCGTGTACAAGGGATTTAGTAAAGAAATGCTCCCAGAAGAAACCAGTAAGGTTGTGTAGGAAGCATGAAGGGGTGGAGAAGCAGCCAAGCAACAGTCTGATTTTAGATCAAGTCCCGCAGAGGGAAGCTTTAGCTAATCCTGCAGAGGTTTAGTGGAGTACCATTGACCTCTCAGAAGTTGTATCAATCCACCAGTTACAGGCTAGGTGTCACCCTGGAGAGCTTTAAACTCTCAGGCAGTTGTGGCTCCTGCCAAGGCTGGGCAGAGTGTCTCCAGGAGTCCCAGAGCAGTCCACCAAAGAGGAATCACAGCGGCAGGCATTGGATGCAAAAGCACGTCAAAGCCGAAGGAGGCTCCCACAGAAACAGCAAAGGGCATCCTTTGTTCAGTATCTTTTGAAATTTTTTGTACATTGGGTATGTCTTCCATATCAAAGCTGTTTGAAAATAAAGTTTAAGAACTTAATTACCACTAATGGAAATCAGAGTCTAATTAATAGAAGAAAGCAAGGTTAAAAGAACAACTTTAGAGCAAGGGCCAGCCAACTTTCTCTTTAAAGGGCTAGAACGTAAATATTTTCCGCTTTGTGGGCTATACCATCTCTGTGGGTCTTCGTTGCAACTACTTAGTTGCGCTATTATAGTCCAAAACCAAATACAGACAGTTTCAGTTTGCTGAAGCTGTTAGATTACAATATACTAGAAATGGATTGGCTTTTACAAAGGGGATTTATCAGGCTGCAGATTGTGCTGGTTTGAAAGGATTTATCACAAGATTGAATTAGGATTAAAAGAACATGGCTTTTCTCGGGTACATAAGCTTCAAACCAGCACACAGACAATATGTAAATGATGGGCACATTTGGATTTGGCCTGGTGGATTAGATTTAGCCCTTAGCCTATTGGTTGCTGACTCTTGCTATAGAGGAAGAATAATCCAGGAGATAAAACTGATTTCAAATCTCCTAGTTTCCTTCTGATTCTACCAAAAAAAAAAAAAATACATTTTTTTCTTCCCTCAAAGGTCATTCTCATTTCTGTGAAATATGACTTTGAAACTTTTAAGGAAATTCAAAGAAGGAGAGCAGCTGGTTGAGCAGACAGGGAATGAAGAGAGGAAGAAGAATGGGTAAAGGAACAAAAGGAAACCATCAAAGAGCTAAGATAAGTGGGTGAGCCACAAAACATAGGCAGATATTTAAGAAATTAAATAGGAAGTTAAATGATGAAAGACCTTTAATGTTGGGACACAATGCTTGAAATAATAAACAGCTCTGTTATTTCAAATGGTTTATGTAAATGTGTACTCTCACCATTTGTTAAAAATGAATATGTTCCATTTAAGAAACACACTTGAGAATCAGCGTACTTCATGTTTTCAGTAATAAAGACCAAAAATGTTATCATGAAAGGACACATCTCTTTAAAGTGCTATATAATGTACTATCTTTGTTCAACTTGATCTACTCTGGAGGGAGCATAGTATAATGAAAGTAGCAAAGAATCTGTAACCAAAATACTTGAATTCAATACCAATTCACTATCTTTATGATCTCAGGTAAGTCATTTAATTCTCCAGTATTTGGTTTCCTTGGATCTATAAAATGATGGTAATAAAATATACCTGTATCTGTTAGGGTTCTTTGGTACTAAGCAAAAGAAATTGATTCTAAATTAAGCAAAACAGAAAAAATTAGGAAGACTATGGAGTTGCTCATAAAGTCAAAGAAAAAGCATATAAGAACTAGGCTACCTTGTATAATGATATAGCTTTTGCAATGTGACTGTGTGATTGTGAAAACCTTGTGTCTGTTGCTCCTTTTATCTACAGTATGGACAGATGAGTAAAGCATGGATTAACAATAAATAATAATAGGGGCTACAAATGTTAAAATAAATTGAGTTGATTGAAATACTAGTGATCAATGAAAGGGAGTGTTAACAGGTATAGAAAAAAATAGGAGGAACAAAAGTTAAAATATATTGGGTAGATGGAAATACTAGTGGTCAATGAGAGGAAGATGTAAGGGGTATGGTATGTATGAGTTTTTTCTTTTTTCTTTTTATTTCTTTTTCTGGAGTGATGCAGATGTTCTAAGAAATGATCATGGTGATGAATATACAACTATGTGATGATATTGTGAGTCACTGATTATATGGTATAATATAATCTTGGTATGATTATATACCAAGAATGTGAACATATGTTAAGAATGTTTGTGTTTATATGTTGTTATGTTTTGTCGATTAAAAAAAAAAAAAAGAACTAGGCTACCAAAAAGATAGGAACAGTGCTACTCTGTGGCAAGTGCTGGAGGTTGGGGATGCATGGCTACCCTCTAAGGTCTCTAACTATAGGCGCATATGAGCTCTAAGAGTTTCCAGTCATTGCATGTCTTTATCATAATTCTTATTCAAGGGAAGGTGGGTCTGACTGTCCTGCTTGGGTCACCTGCCCATAAAAATGTCAGGGGGAGGTAGGCTACCTTGGGTGGTGTGCCAGTTTGAAACTGTTGTCTACCCCAGAATAGCCTTGCTCTTTAATTCACATTCAATATTGCTGGATGGAATCTTTTTTTATTGTTTCCGTGGAGATGTTACCCACCCAATTGTGGGTAGGAACTTTTGATTAGATGGTTTCCACAGAGATGTGTCTCCACCTATTCAAGGTGGGTTTGCTTACTGGAGTCCTCTAAGAGGGAATCATTTTGGAAAAAGCTTTAGAGCCCACAGAACCCACGCAGCCAGAGACCTTTGGAGATGAATAAGGAAAATGCCCCTGGGGAAGCCTTATGAATTGAGGAGAGAAAGCAGTAGATGTCGCCATGTGCCCTTCCAGCTGAGAGAGAAATCCTGGACTTCATCAGCCCTCTCTTTAGAGTTAAGGAATCTTTCTCTGGATGCCTTAATTTGGACATTTCCATGGCCTTAGAACTGTACACTTGCAACTTAATAAATTCCCTTTCTAAAAGCTGTTTCATTTTGGGTATATTGCATTTCAGCAGCTTATGAACTAAAACAGGTGACAAACCAATTAAAAATAAATCCTTTGGTACTAGAAGTTCTAGTCGCAGGGATTGGACAAGAAAGAGAAATAAAAGGTATCCACACTGGAAAAGAAGTAAAACTATCCATATTTGTAGATGACATGATCTTATAAATAAAATCCTAAAAATACAAATGCAAAAACCCATTAGAAAAAAAATAAATGAATTATGAAAGTTGCGGGAAAATCAGCATGCAAAAATCAGTTGTATTTTTCTACAACCACAATAAACAATCCAAAAGAGAAATTAAGAAATCATCTACATTTACAATAGCATCTAAAGAATAAAATACCTAGGAATAAATTTAACCAAGGAGGTGAAAAATTATAAATGAAAACTAAAAACATTGCTGGAAGAAATTAAAGAGGACCCAAATAAATTGAAAGACAGCCTATGTTCTTGTGTTGGAAGACTTAATATTGTTAAGATGGCAATAGTATTGTTAATATTGTTAAGATGGCTCCATGATCTCTGGGTTATCTGTTGCTGCTGCTCTTGCAGAAGCCTGTGCTGCCACACAGCCACCATAGGGACATGCTGTCTCCATGGAACACAATGGCTTCTGCTTCCCTCCTGCCTCTCAGTATCTCACAGGTACTTCCCATGGGCAGCCCCTTAAGCAGAACCCATCTAGCAAGGGAATCTGAGAAATTTTCAGGATTCTAGCCACACCACTATAGAAGAGAGCATAGAAAGAAAATGTAGGTTAATAATATCCAGTTCAGTGATTTTTACCATACATGCCAAGATATGATTCCATTGTCTCTTTAGTGCACTCTTTGATGTTGAGTGTAATGCTGGTTAATAAAGCTACCAAGTAGACATTTCCCTAAACTTGTCATAGTTGGAGAGGAAGAATACAATGTAACAAGTTTGAGTCCACATTCACCACTATATCCCCAGCACCTATCACAGTGCTATGCAAATAATAGATACCCAATAACTATTCAGTTAATAAATGAATGTTTTCTTTCCAGCAAGCATTTCCCTTTTAGTCACTCTTTTCAATCCCTCAAACTTAGTTTTCATGCTGATGGGAATGTAAATGGTATATTCCTTTTGAAGGACAATCTGTAAGATATGTCAAAACCCTTGAGGAGGAAATACATGTTCTGTGACCCAGCAATTCCACTTCTAGAAATTTATCCTAAGGAAATAATAGAACTGATATGTAAAAATGGCGCATTTATGAAAGAGAAAACAGAAAAATGTGTTCCTTAATAAGGAATTTGTTAAATTATCATGTATTTCTAGAGTGAAATATTATGCAGTAATTTGAAATGATGGTAGTTTTGATTGAAATTAAAAAGTTAATAGTATTAGTGACTGAAATATTTCAGAAGTGTGTGTATATTTTCTTAATTTTGTACAAGTTAAAAAATAAAGGAAATTGAGTGTATAAAAAAAAAGATGGCAGTATTACCCAAAATAATTTACAGATACAGTGCAATTTCTATCAAAATTCCAGGAGCCTTTTTGCACAAATGCAAAAGCCAATCCTCAAATTCATATGGAATCACAAGGGACCTTGAACACCTAAACAATACTGAAAAAAAACAAAGTTGGAGGACTCATACTTCCCAATTTCAAAACTTACTGCAAAGCTACAGTATTCAAAACAATGTAGTACTGGCATAAGGATAGACATATAGGCTAACAGAATGAAATTGAGTGTCCAGAAATTAACCCATAACCAGTTGATTTTCAACATGGGTACCAGTTCAAACCAAGGGGGAAAGAATAGTCTCTTCAACAGATGATGCTGGAACAACTGGAAATCCACATGCAAAAGAATGCAGTTGGGGGCAGGCCACGGTGGTTCAGTGACAGAGTTCTCCCCTGTCAGGCTGGAGACCCAGGTTCGATTCCTGGTGCCTCCCCCCCAAAAAAACAATGCAGTTGAATGACTGCCTCACACTATATAAAAACTTTACTCAAAATTGATCTACTACCCAAGTGCAAGACTAAAACTCTTTGAAGAAAATATAACATAAATCTTCATGACCTTGGTTGGATTTGGCAACAGATTCAGCAGTGGAGTCTTAGATGTGACACCAAAAGCACAAACAACAAAAGAAAAAATAGACAAATTGAACTTCATCAAAACTAAAACTTTAATTTAAATGACATTATCAACAAAGTGAAAACACAACCTATAAAATAGGAAAATATATTTACAAATCATATATCCCATACCTAAAGAACTCCTACAACTCAACCATAGAAGACAAACAACCCAATTTAAAATGGGCAAAGGATTTGAATAGACATTTCTTCATAGATTTATGAAGATTATGAAGCACATTAAAAAGATGCTCAAGGGCGGGCCACGGTGGCTCAGCAGGCAGGAATGCTTGCCTGCAATGCCAGAGGACCTGGGTTCGTTTCCCGGTGTCTGCCCATGTAAAAAAAAAAGATGCTCAAGATCATTAATCATTAGAGAAATGCAAATCAAAACCACAATGAGATACCACTTCACACCTACTAAGATGGTTATAATAATAATTTTTTCAAAAAAAAGAAAATAAGTGTTGATGAGAATACAACGAAAATGGTAACTCCTATATATCACTGGTGGGAATGTATAATGGTATAGCTGCTGTGAAAAGCACTCTGGCAGTTCCTCAAAAAGTTAAACTTAGAATTTCCATAAGCCCCAGCAATTCCACTCCTAAGTATATACCTCCCAAAAATTGAAAACAGGTACTCAAACAAATACTCCTTCACAAATGTTCATAGCAACACAATTCACAACAGCCCAAAGGGGAAACAACCTAATGTCTGCCAACAAGTGAATAGATAAATAAAATGTGGTAGATACATACAATGGAATATTATTCACCCATAAGAGGAATGAAGTACTGATATTTGCTGCAATGTGGTGGAACCTTGAAGACATTAGGCTAGGTGAAAGAAGTCCGATGCAGAAGGTCACATATTCCATGATTCCATTTATATGAAATATCCAAGATAGATAGATCCATAGAAACAGAAAGCAGGTTGGTGGTTGCCAGAGGATGAGGGGGGAGGCAGGATGGGAATGATGAGTTTATGAGAATGGGGCTTTCTCTTGGAGTGATAGAAACTGTTTTGAAACTGATAGAGGTGGTAGCTGCACACCATTTTGAGTGCACTAAATAACACTTTAAATGGTTTTATGTTATATGAATTTCACCTTGACTTATAATTAATTAATTAATAACTAGACCCAGTTGATTGTGATGGTTCCCCAAAGCAAAATGGGTGTTTACAGAAAATGGAACCAATTAAGCTGGCAGGAAAGAAGTGGTTACTACATAGCCCAACAAGGATTTTGTGAGAGTACTTTATAAACTGTAAAATCCCATACAATTGTTAGTCATAAGTCCTGCTGGGGGTGACAATTATTCTAATTGTCCTTGAAAAGCAGAAAATATTTTCCAATGATAGGAGGGAAAAAGTGAATCAGAGAAAATGAGCTCATGCTTATGATCTAAATGAAATTAATTAAATTCTCCCCAGCTTGTTTCCTTTTAGTCAGACTCTTAAGGAAATTAGGGTTGTTCACATAAGACATTTGCTAATGTTCTTTTCATTTAAGCAAGACATCATAGTTCCAGCCCAGTACAACTCCGAGACCAAAGAACATTCTGGGCAGAAAGTTAGCCATGTGTTGTAATTAGGGACTTATGAATAGGATAAAATTTTACCCAATGGTGGCCAGTTGGGAAATGAGAGCACTCCACCCAAACACAAGCGAGTGCCAAGGTAGGGGCAAGCTTATACAGTTTAACAGTTCAGCAAGATTTGGTTACAATGGCGTTTCAGCAGACTCTCATGAGATTTTGTTCAGCAGAGTCTCATGAGAGCTGGTAACCAACAGTGATTAGGGGAGAGGAGTTTCACACAGGCTGCTCATGCTTCCCAAAGGGAGGGGGTTGATGAGAATGCAGAGAAATTGATAACTCCTATACATCATTTGACCCAGGGTTGCCATGAGTCATCAACAAAAATATGTAAAATCTGTAAAAAGATAAACATTTTAGCCAACCCATGTCTATTAATTTGATGTGCCGAACTTAATGAATTCCCTATGAATGTTTGAAACTTCTACATTTCTCTGGTAGACTTGAATATACTGGGGCACACCCATCCAGGCAACTTCATCCAATTAATTATGGCCCAACTGCTCCATAAATGGCAAAGTCAACCAACCTTTGCATTGTGCTTCTTGATCTCGGTTGTAAAATGTCTCTTTTTAAATTCTTTTATGATTTTTTACAAACACAGCATCACTTGTGCCTTCTGGCCTCAATTTCCTTTCTTGTGAAAAGAAGGTAATAATATGATGTACTCAGTAGGATTGTTGTGAAGAGTAAACGTAATTCATATAAGGAGTTCCTAACAATGCCCAGCTCATACAGAGCAGAAGTAAATGTTGAGTGCTATCATTATTATTTGTGGTGACTGAGAGCGGTCAAGGATCATACCATTCATGCAGCCAGGACAATTGGGAGGCAAGTGGTGTCTTTCACTAATGACGAGCACAGCAAGAAGAGCAGATGTGGATCAGGTGGTGAGGGGAGGCGTGGGGTGGGGATGGTGGGTGTTCTAGTTTGCTAGCTGCCGGAATGCAACACACCAGAGACAGATTGGCTTTTAATAAAAGGGGATTTATTTTGTTAGTTCTTCAGAGGAAAGGCAGTTAGCTTTCCACTGAGGGTTTTTCTTACGTGGGAAGGCACAGGATGGTCTCTGCTGGCCTTCTCTCCAGGCCTCTGGGTTCCAGCAACTTTCCCTGGAGTGATTTCTTTCTGCATCTCCAAAGGCCTGGGCTGAGTTGCAAGTGCTGAGATGAGGTATGCTGAGCTGCTTTGGCTGTGCTATGTTGAGCTCTCTCATTTAAGCACTAGCCAATTAACTCATCATTCATTGCAGCAGGCTCGCCTCCTAGTTGACTGCAGATGTAATCAGCAACAGATGAGGTTCACGTACCATTGGCTCATGTCTGCAGCAACAGAACTAGGTGCCTTCACCTGGCCAAGTTGACAACTGAATCTAACTATCACAGTGGGTTAGTCCAGTTTTGCCTATGTTTTGTTGTCAGTACATATATATCATAACCAGTTGGTAAAAAAAGATTTACAGACTTGGATATAGGTAGCCTTGTGTGTGATGAGTATGTAGATGGTAGCAGAAACCATATGAGTTTATAAGCTTGCCCAAGGAGAGCATGTAGAGGAGGAAGAGAACCTAGGACGGAGAATCTGATGGCCATGCAGGAGGCAGAGAGCCCATAAGGCAGCTGAGAAATAGGGAGAAAACCAGGCGACAATGGTGTCACAGGAGCTAAGGACACCATCTAAAGAAATGGGGAAATTTCAGGAAGGGTTGATCTATAGTGTCAAATGCTGCTGAAATGTTAACCAAGGACAAAAGGTGTCAAAGGTGGATAAGTGTCAAAAGGTAGACATTAATGACCTTGCCAAGTTTCCAGGAGTCCTTGAAAGCAGGAGCTGATCTGACAGAAAACTCAGAGTGTTAAGGAAAGGAAATCTTTCCCTGAAAATTGTGGCTGTGTGCTCTGAAATAACCACCAGTGTCCTAGATCAGTGCTTCTCAAACCTGGAGATCTTGTTGAAATGCAAATTCTTATTCTAGAGCTTGGATGGGGCCTGCATTTCTAACAAGCTTCCAGGTGCTTTCTGACACTGCTAATGCTCAGACCAAGGCCCTGGGTGTCTGGGAGTAATGCAAGAAAGGCTCGGCAAGAGACGCATTGTAGCAGAGAAGATCTCAGCAGGAAAAACTACTCGATTCAGAACTCTAAATGGCCTAGGATACCTTCTTAGGGCAAACAAATGGGTGGTAGAAACTTCCTAAACTAGGAACAACCTGTGGAGAGGAGGCTTACTGATTTTTTTCTTTCAATTAAAGTGCCTCCTAGCTTATTGTAGTGAAATGAAAAGAAAAGGAGTGCTAAGCATAATGAAGTGTTTTTTCCAGGATTCTAAGAACAGTTTAAGGAAGGGGTTGGCAAACTGGTAGCAGGTTAGACAGTAAATATTTTTGGCTGTGCAGACCATACAGTGTTGGCCACAGCTAATCCACTCTGGCTCTGTGGTGTGGAAGCAGTCATAGCCAACACAGAAACGAATGAGTGTGGCTGTGTTCCAATACAACTTTATTTATAGATACTGAAATGTAAACTTCATACAATTTTCACTTGCAGGAAATCTTCTTTTTTTCTTTCTTTTTTTCCAAATCTTTAAAAATGCAAAAACCATTCTTAGCTCCCAGGCCATACAAAAACAGGTGGTGGGCCAGCTTTGGCATATGGGCAGTAATTTTCTGACTCCTAGTTTAAGAGAACAATGACAAACACTCCAAGGTGACGATTAAAGAGAAAGGAAGAAAGAGAGGTTAAGGTCATAGATAAGAAGAAGACGTTGTGAAAACATAAAGACAAAAATAGTTCTGTAACCGAGAAACTAAGAAAGAACAAGTGATTATGATTACCAAATCATTATATAGATATTTTCCCTTTGTGTATTGTAGAAAAGGCAGAAGTTAATACCTGAAATTACTGGAAACTGAATTGGTCTCAACCCTGAGTATACTTAACATGTAATGGTTACTCTAGCCTGGTCTCAGCCTTGTGTATACTTATTATTGTAATGGTTATTCTAGCTTGGTCTTACCCTTGTTGATACTTACTATTGTAATGGTTATTCTAGCCAAGTCTAGCTCTGTATATACTTGATATTGTAATGGTAACAACTCCATCTCCCCTTGTTTGAATCCATACAAATCTTAAACTCCTTGGACTACTATAGACAGATGTTGGGGTCAATAGGCCATCTGATCTCCTGCTTCATGCATAGCAATAAACTGTTTCTGTCTTTGAAACCCCAATGTCATGGATTGGCTATGATGCACAATGGGGCAAGAACCCCTCATTTGTTCGGCATTAGTTTGAACACCAAAGTAATTAAAACACTATCATTTTAAAATAAAGCACATAAACTTTTCAAGGACATTTTCTGTGTTTCTTTTCAACTTAGTGCTCTATAAGGAACATTTGAAGGTACTCATTAAGTATTTATTTTAAAAAGACTGAGCATTGGCACAGCATTCTTTTCATTCTTTTCCGTAGAACGTCCCTGTCTTTTTCCTTATCACTTTGAGATAGGCTGCCACGGTTGGGTTATGGATAAGCTCTGTTTTCAGATGCAGTGATGGGAAAACATTGGAGCTGTTCAGTTTCCTCCCTGAAGGAGGTTCTTCCATGCCCTTGTAGGAATGACCGGCCTGAACCTGGCTGCCCTGTATCTGCTGCCTGAGCAAAGCTGTCACCATCTTTTCCAGAGATGTTGCCCCTCATATGGAAGGAAAGCAATCACGTGAGGTTGAGGGTGTAGGGGAAAGGATCGAGTTGCAGCCATACTGCATGAGAGACAGATTGTGCTTCACCACCATGTTCTTTCCCAGGGTACTAACTACGCAGGGCCATGGGATGAGAACTGAGATACTCCCAAAGTGCCACTTCCAAGCAGAGTACACTCAGAACATCTTGCTCCCAGCACCATTTTCCCCTAATTGAACCTGTGTACTGATGTATGAGAATCTCTGGAGCTGCTGTCAGGGAGCACAGTGGGGGAAATATTGCTGAAACCAGTCACTGAAACTTTCCTGGCTTTTAGGGGAATAGTTGCCATGGGACTGTGACAGCATGAGAGAAGCAGTCTGTGTAAGGGACACTTGCTGTGTCTCAGAGCCATGGGATCACATCCGAGCACCCCTCCTTTCTGATACAGAGAAAGAGAGAGAAGCCCATCACTATAAGGGTGACTGGTTCAAAAGACCCAGAGGTGGGGCAGGTGAGCCTGGACCTGACAAACGCCAGTCACAGGTAGCAATATGTTCATGCAAAGTCAGCTAGTCCTCAGGTTTTGATAAAGGAATGGTTGCTCTGAACACCACAGAGGGCTGGGAAGAAGTGGTGTAATGTAGAAAGTGCAGTCCTTGAACTAGGAACATGTGGGTTCAACTTGGCTCTGCCAGTTTTAACTGTGTGACCTTCAGCAAGACACTTCAACCTCACTGAGCTTCAGTTTCCTCATCTGCAAAATGCAGGTAACAATCCCTATTTCATGGAACTAAAAGGATCAGATAAGTTGCTGTTCGTAGATTTCTCAGTATAGTTTCTGGCTCCATATTATTAGATTCTGAAGGGAATTGCATTAGGGTAAAGGCTATTGTAACAGACTTCTGTCCTTCTACTGACCCCCATAAAGTGGCTTAAAAGTAGAGGCTTATTTCTCTCTCCTGTGCTGGTCTTGAGAAATCAGTCCAGGTTAACTGGGCACCTCTGCTCCATGCAAGCAAGCAGTAGGGACCCAGGTTCTTTCCACCTTGTTGCTCTTCTACACGGTTGAAGCTGATTCATGGGACATATGTATCCAGCTTCTGGGAAGGGAAAGATGACTTTAGGGCAGTGGCTTTTCTTTTCACTTGGCGATGAACATGTCGTTTCATTTGCCTCTTCTGCTCACATCCTGTTTTCTGACTTAGTCATCTGCCTCTTCTAGCTGGCTGGGAACTAGGGCTCTAGCTGGGTGGCCATGTACCCAGCTAATCTCTATTCCTGGGGTGGAAGGAACTGTAGGTTTTGGTGGACAATCTACAGCACCTACCCCAGTAATCATAAAGCTCTCTGTCCAGAACTATAACAAACCTTGCCAAATGAGGTCATTTGAGAGATTCCAATGCATGGCACCTCATCTCTGCTCCACAAATATCAATTCCTTCCTTTTTATGAACAACAACAACAAAACACATACACAAAACAAACAAAACAAAAAAAAAAAACTGAGATTCCTTATCTATGGTTCTTTGCCCTCAACTATGGTTCCTAAATTATGGCAATGACTCCTCACAATTCCCTCAGTAAAACATTCTTGTTATACTCTAGCTGTTAATGAGGAAACTAAGGACAGAACAGGCCATCTTGACCAAGGTCATCCAGCTGGTGGGTAGGAAAGCCCAGATTTTAATTCACCCAGGCCAACCCCACAGCTTGCACTCTTAGCCACTGTGTAATATTCAAATACATCATGATATCTGCACATGCAAAAAAGAGGCATGAACAGTGCCCAGGGAAGGATATTAAAATTGTTGCACTAGGATGGCAGATTGTAGGATGTTTCTTTTTGTTTTGTTTTATTTTTTAAAAAAAATCTCTTTAATTAAAAAAATAAGCAATGTCTTGTCATTTTGTTTTGTTTGGTTGTTAAATAGCAATGACTCCTCAGTGGCACACAAGCCTCTGGGCCTGCTGGTAGATTGCAGAAATGCTGAGGGTTGGCCTCTTCCTCTTAGCCAGGAAACAACCCTCGTAGCTGTGTATTTCTTGGTTGTTCCAACAAACTATTCCCTGGTGCTGAGAGAGAGGCAGCTGGGAGGCACCTCAAAGTTGAAGTGAGAGGAGGAAATAAAGAGCAGTGCAAAAGGGAAAGAAAGAGAGAACTGAGAAGGAACTCAGAAAACTCAAACCACCTGGCCCTTGTTTACTTCTTTGGCCTCATGCAGAATTTACTCACACTTGCTCTCCAGCACCTAGGCATGGAGTGCAAACCACTTTCAGTTTCTCAAACCCCTTTTCCTTCCGGGAACTTGTTTATCCTTTTGACAGGACATTTCCCACCACCCTTTCTCTTTCCTATCCCTTTCACCTAACTAATGCCTACTTTTCCTGCTGTTCTCAGCATTTATAGCACTTCCTCCAGGAAGTCCTCCCAGATCTGCCTGGTCTGAGTGAGCGTACCTTCTGGGTGCTACCCTAACACAGGGTAACTTTCCAGTCACTGCCTTTCAGCTTGTTTTGAAGGTACCTACTTACTTCCCCTCTACCATCACCAGATTCTAGTACTGTGAGAGGTCTGTGGCAATGAGAATGTCCATCTGCTCTGCCACTGTATCCCAGCTCTAACACAAGGCCTGGGGCACAGCAGGGACTCAATATTTGTTGAGTGAACAAACAAAGAAATGACATAGTAAGGGTTTCCAAGAAGGGCTGGGGGAGAAGAGGTCTAGCCTGCAGGAAGAAGATAAGTATCCATGAAGACATGCTTCTCATACTGACTTTAGAAACTATAGGAGAGAAGAGGTTGGAAGGCAGAGACAAGAGAATGGAAGACAAGGGAGGAATGGAAAGGTCAGGTAGCAGAGTACCCTTAATACATGGAAGAAGTAAGCACTGTGTTTCCCTTTAGTATGTAGCAAATTCTAATTTCTTTCATCTACTTATATTTATAAATTTAATTTGTATTTATTCACTGTCTACTTTAAAAGGATTTGAGCTATAAGTTAAATACCATTAAAGTTAATACTTTATGTTTTCATCATCCTCAAGATCACTGACTCTCTACTTGTACCAGGCAGTGTTCAAAGTACTGTATGTGCTTTGCTCTGACCCTCACAGTGGTTTTATGGTGAGGTGCTACTGTTACCTCATTTTCCAAATGAGGAAACAGAGGCTCAAAGAGGTTAAGAAATGTACCCAAGGACACACAGCTAGTAAGTGGTGGAGTCAAAATTCAAAACCCAGACAGACTAACTCTGGAATCTGCACTCTAAAGATAAAAAGAACATTTGTCAAATAACAAACTGATGGAGAAGGAGAAATATTTTAGAAATCTCTGGCTAAAGGCTATTGAAAACTTAGCTGTAAGCTTCCCAGCAGGCAGGGCAATAACAAATATATAAAGAGATGCTTAAATCATACTCTCTACAAAAAGAAAGTATTCCAACTAATATGGATGGAATTATAGAAAATTTGTAGTCAACCAGCTAAAAATGTGGAGCCAGGGCTTTGTCCCCTTCTCCCAAGCACTTGTTCAAGCCCTCTCTGCAACTCAAGCCTCCTGCCTCCCTGCCTTCATCATCATTCTCAATAAATGATCATTCTCCTCCTTCACATAGAAATAGAAGCTAGAAGAAAGGAATTGATTATCTTCTTGAAACAGTTCCATAAACCTACCTGCATCCCTGTACATGCCTCCTTCTCTCCCTCCTGTTTCATTGGAAAAGGACTCTGTCTGCCTGTGAGCAGTTAGTCTCTCCACTTTTATCCAGGACTGCCTCACTTATATCCTCCCACTGCCTCAGGGGCCTTGATGTATTGATTATCGACTCCAGCTACATCAAATGGATCACTAAAGCCTATCAGTTTTCATTCTATATAGTTCTTGAAATGGTCCACTTCCTTCGTAGGGTAAGGAAAACGTCACATTGGATCTTTAGGATGGGTACATGATGGGTACCAGACTGAACCTTCAGAAATACAACTTTGATCACATAAGTCCCAGTATAACTACCTTAATGACTTCTTGTTGCCCATGAAAGGCTCATAAAACATTCCATTGTCTGGCCCTGCTCACCTCTGCAGCCTCCTCTCTCTCTCTGTACTCCCTCTCCACTCTTCTCCATGCTCTTTCTATTTCTAATGCTTAAACATGCCATGTTAACTCACCAACAGGCTTCTGCATGTATGATCACCTCTGCTTGATTTTTGTGGTACCAAACTCGTATACATCCTTCAGATCCAGGCTTATGTATCCCTTCCTCCAGGAAAACTACCCTGATTCCTCAAACTTGGTTTAAAAGCCTCTGTTCTGTATTTTGTCACAACATTGCTGCACTGTCTATTTTTGTCATTAAATTGTAAGGATGCCATCTTGTTCATCATGTAAATGAACCAAGAATGCCTCTCCTCAAATATTTCAGGAAGGGAGAAATTAGAGTTATCTGAGCTTTTGGAAAAAATGAAAGAGAAAAGACTTTCCTGTGGATTTGAAACCTATTCCAAGTGGCTAACAGGCAGGAGGAGTTGAGAACAGAAAGTCAAAAGACTTTCTTGTTTCACCAGAGCTGATGGCTGTTGGGCTCAGTGGACTTTGATGCTCACAAACAGGCTTCAGTGTGATTTTGAGGATACCTGAAAGATTCAGTGTCCTGACAGAGCAACAAGGGTCTATGATAAATATAGAACGATAAGTAGGAAGTGGATAGATACAACCCTAGAATCCTGGTTATTTCTAGTAATCCCCTATATATCTACTACAGCTAAAAATGTTGAAAATATTACCTAACTTCTTGAGTAAAAAAAAATTTAAGGTAACATATATCATCTTCATAATATTCTTGTCAAAAATATTCCAACTCAATTTAATCATAGGAAACAATAAGGCAAATACAGCCGGCAGGACACTCTACCAGACAAATGGGTTGAACTCTTAAAAAATGTCAGGATCATGAAAGACTAAGCAAGTGGGGAGGTTGTTCTAGGACGGAGATTAAATAAACATCTTAACGAAAGGCAATGTGTGATCCCTAATTGGATCCTATATTGAAAACAAAATGACATTTTTGAAATCATTTGGGAAATTTGAATATGGTCTGGATGTTAGCTATTATATTAATACTAGATTTGGGAGGTATGACAATGGTCCTATGTCATGCAGAAGAAAGTTCTTGTTCTTAGGAGAGGTATACTAAACTAATTAGGCGTGTAGTGTCATAAAGCCTGAAACTGACTTTAAAAAATATATGCTTATACAAAATAAATATATATATAGTAAGCGATAGTGTGTGTGTGTGAGAGAGAGAGAGAAAGCAAATGTGATAAAATATTAATAACTGGTGAATATAAGTGAAGGGTAAAACCTAGGTCCAGGACTGAGCTAGGATGAATGAAGCACCAGCTTTAGGCACAATCCTTTAATTGGTGTCAAGAACTCAGTAATCAAGGTAAATAATATTTTATCTCAATAATTTTTTTAATCAAAATTAAACAAATCCATGATGAACAAAACATAAAACTTTTAAATATAGACAAGATCAGTACTATTGATTTTTCCTTTTGCCTCCAGCTCCAATAAGGCTCAGCACAGCACTGGGTATAATAGTATTCATTGTACTATTCTTTCAACTTTAACATTTTCAAACTTAAAGGTTGGGCAGATTGTTACATTAATCTTAATCTTATATTACTTATTCTTATATAAATCTTAAATATATTAATATATTATTATATATATATATTAACCTTGTTATATGAATCTTAATATTAAAAATAACAAATGTGAAACTATCTCTGCCTTCAAGGAGGCCATAGCCTAATCAATCACAGCACATGGAAGTGAATACCGGAGAAAGGTGAGAGCAAGATACTATAGGGGGCAGGCAATGGTGGCTCAGTGGCAGAGTTCTCGCATGCCATGCTGGAGACCCGGGTTTGGTTCCTTGTGCCTGCCCATGTGAAAAAAAAATACTATAGGAACACAGGAAAGGGTCTACCTTATCATGGGCAGGTTTTTAAAACCTTCATGAGCCTCTTTGCATTTTTGGCTTCTATCAACCCAAAGAAAGCTAGTTCTGTTATTAAAAAGGAATATTTTATGAAGAGTTATTCCCCCCCACACTTCTTTTTCTTTGCCCTAAAGTCACTTCTTTGAGCTTTGGGGGTAATTCAGTTTCTAGCATATTTTTATAACACTATGGACCCCATACCAGGTGATGTGCTACAGGGCCAAATTCTGGCCACTAGAGAGAAGGCTGCTTTTTTATTCATACGAAGGACCCAGTGCTGACCATGTCCTCTAGCCATCTTCCTGATTAGAAACAACTTTCAAATATGAACTCTGTATAGGCTAAGATTTGCTCTGTTTCATCCCATCTCAATATTTGTATTTTATCCATGCATTCATCCATTCATTCATGTTTTCATATGTTGTGTCAGTTCACAATATATAAAAAACAGATGCCAAGAAGGGATGAGACATACAAGAGACTTACCGGGGGAAACACCTGTGAAAGAAGAAGAGCGAGAGAGCAGAAAAGGAAAGGAGAGCCTTCATATCATGACACAAGTCTGACCTCTGTGAAAGGAGAATGGAAAGGAGGATTAGGGAGGAAGAGCGCAGATGGCAACACAGTTCTGAGAAGCTCAGCTAGGCAGATGAGGAGTTCTTGGGCAAGAAAAGGTTTTCCATTAGGGGAGCTGCTTCTGGCAAGAATGGCCCATCTCTTTCTCTCTCTTTTTTAATGTAATTTTATTTTGATATATTCACACACCATACAGTCCATCCAAAGTATTCAATTAATGGTTCACATTATCATCATATGGTTGTGTGATGTTCAAAAAATGGACATTTGCTTTCCTCCAGAAAAAGAAATAAGTAGAAAAAAGAAAACTTCAAACATCCCATACCCCTTTTCCCCACCCTCTTATTGATCACTAATATTAGACCCGACCCAGTTTTAAGACTTACAGTAGAGGTAGGATAACTAAGACAGTGGAGTACTGACAGAAATATATATGTGTAAATATATGTATATATCTGTGCAGTGTGTGTACATATCTATATATAATCAGTGGAACAGCACAAAACATTCAGAAGTAGATCCACACAAACATGGGCAGCCGACTGTATGTGTGTGTGTGTGTATGTGTGTGTGTAATTTTACAGTCATTATCAAAGACCAGAGCTACTTGATTACAGTTCAGCAACTTCAGGTATTTCCTTCTGGTTAGTCTAAAACACTAGATACTAAAGGAGTATCCATAATATGATGAGTCAGTAATTACAGTCATTTGTTAAATCCTAATTTCTCAATTACACATCCTCCCTCTCATTTGATCTTCCTCTCAATCTTCAGGAAAAATAAACTTACTAAAAAAAAAAAAAAAACTTTTGTAGAGCCTAGATAGAGCCTAGAGCACTCCACAGGATTTTTAGGAATACTGTTGGCTTGGGGCTTGGCATACTGTGATAGTTTGAAATACCTGGTTGAAGCTTGCATAAGAATAACCTCCAGAATGACCTCTCAACTCTATTTGAAATCTTTTAGCCACTGCAATGTTATTTTGGTCAATTTCTTTTCCCCCTTTTGGTCAAGAAGGCATTCTCCATCCCACAGTGCCAGGGCCAAGCTGATCCCTGGGAGTCATGTCTCACATGGGGGGGTGGGGCAATGAGTTTATTTTCAGAATTGGCTTAGAGAGAGAAGCCACATCTGAGCAACAAAGGAAGCTCTCTGAGGGTGACTTTTAGGCATAGTTACAAGCAAGCCTAGCTTTGCCATTACAGAATTTTCATAAGGGCAAGTCTCAAGATCAAGGACTTGGTTTACTAAATTGGGAATCCCTAATGTTTGACAGAATATCAAGAATTAATCAGGTGGGGAAGGTTAATAGTTCCTCATTTTCCTCAATCCCTCAAGGGGACTTTGAAAATACTTTTTTTGTTGTTATCTGGCCACACTACTCTAGAATGTATCTGAATATTACATTAACCTATACAGCATAATGTGGCCCATCTCTTGTCTCTCCACTGGTTTCAGTTGCAGGTTGCAAGCAGCTTGGGGGAAGCTTGGTCTCAGCGTGACAGATGGTAGATCTGTAGTTATGGTAGCTGCAGGCTGTCAGTTAACTAGGCCCTCACAGCATGTTCTATGGATGGAAGATATGACCCCTCACAGCCGCCACTGATAAACCCTCGAGAAATATTTGTTGAATTATTAGTGTAAGGTGCTGCACTGTGTACCATGGGGGCGGGGATGTGTGTGGAAAGATACCATTAGGAGAGTGCTAAGTGCCACATGTACATATTAAATGCTATGGATACTGAAAAAGGGAGATCCTTGGCATAGAATCAAAGAACTTGGTATTTGAATTAAATTTTGATAACAGTTTATCCTTTTATTTGACAAGTGTAACTACTTTCATGTAGCCAATTAACCAAGCAAGAGGAAATAGGTATGAGATTGGCCAAACGGGGTGGCCTGTTTCCAACACTGTACTTTTCTCTAATTTTCTGAGTTTATGATCTGAATAATCCATTATGGAACTCTAGAGAGTTTGCATCATTTGTTCTCTGCTAGCAATCCTCAGCACTTGCCCTCGGGGACCCACCACTCACCATACTTTTACCCCATACCACCTATTTATGATCCATCAGTTTGCTTGGCTTGCATGCAACAGTTTTTGTTTGTGGTTTTTGTTTGTTTGCTTGTTGCTTTTAGTATATTACTAGAATATATTTATTGACCGCCCTGCCTGCTCTTGGAGAGCCTTGCACATGTCTCCAGGATTGATCTTCTTACAGTATCAACTTAGTAGTCACAGTGAACTCATGCTTGTCCCAAGGCAAACAGGCACAGGAACAGCATCCGAGGACAGCTGGGCAAAGCACAAGAGCTGGAAGAGAAGAGAAGCAAGTGGTTTGAACATCACAACCTGAGAGAAATAAAGCCCAGCCAATTTAGACTTGTTAAAAAATGGTTTATGGAGTGGTGCAACGGTGGCTCAGTGGCAGAATTCTCTCCTACTATGCCAGAGACCCGGGTTCGATTCGTAGAGCTTGCCCATGCAAAAAAAAAAAAGCCTAAAAAATGGTTTATGGTGACAGCAATTACCTCTGGGTAGGGCAATTAGATGTATGATTGAGTGAGAGAGATGCCTACTTTTAATTATATATGCTTTTGCACTATTTACATATTTTTAGGCCCGTATTCTTTTAAAATGTTTTATAGGGGGAAAAAGGAGAGGGTTTACTGTTTGGACATATTATTTCATAGAAATTCATATTTAAGTAACTGAAAGAAAAATGAAATGAAGGTATTCTAAAAAGATCTTCAATTTGGGCAGACCATGGTGGCTCAGCAGGCAGAGTTCTTGCCTGCTATGCCGGAGACCTGGATTTGATTCCCAGTGCCTGCCCATGTAAGAAGAAAAAAAAGGCATCAATTTATTAAGGGTTTTAAGATTTGGGGGCAAAAAAATTGCCAAATGTTATCTAACTTTCTCCAATTAAAGAAAATAATCTTCAGAAATAGATTCACTCAATTTCAAACAATTAACAATCTGGATCTAAGTTATTAAAAACTCGTTGAGAAAAAGTCTTAAAATGTCTTAAAAAGTCAAGAACTTCCATATGATCACAGTCATCATTTAATGTATTACATGGTTCATTCACCCTTCATTCAAATTAAAAAAAAAAACTCATTGAGAAACAAAAACTCTCAAACTACTTTGCACCAGGTGCTGAGATGGGGCGCTTTACTATGTGTTAATGCCACATGATATTTTTGACATTCCTGTGAGGTAAGGGTCAGCCCCATTATACAACTGAGAAATGAAGGATCCAAGAATTTAGGTAACTAATTCAATCATAGCTAATAGATAAGAGAACTGTAATTAAATCCAATTCTGACTCCAATGCGAAGTGCTTTCCTCTACACCACACATAGAGAAAATGTCACTTCCAAACTGGGATCTGTGATATTCAAAATGTCTCCTGTACTCTAAGTCCTTGACTCTCAGAAGTTGTGCTCAGTCAGAAAAAAGCACTTGCCAGTATTTCCACAGAACAGCTGGGACACCACAGATTTTGCTGTTGTAAATCATCCAGGTGTTAAATCTCTAAGGCTTTTATGATAAGTCTGAAAAATAGAAAATAAAAAGAAACAGAAATAATGGCTGGATTCAAGAAAAGCTATTACTGTACTAGCTAACATTTGGTAGGGTGGTATGCTGATTTAAAACTATTATGTACCCCAGAAAAACCATGTTTTAATCCCTAATCTTGTGGGGCCAGACCTATTGTTTAGAATGGAAACCTCTGATTAGATTGTTTCCGTGGAGCCTGATCCACTTAATTGTGGGTGTGACCTTTTGATTACATGGAGATGTAACTCTGCCCATTCAAGGTGGGACTTGATTAGTTTATGGGAGTCTTTGAAAGGGGAAACATTTTGGAGAAACCTCAGAAGTGAGAGCCAGCATGAAACCCAGACTTTTGCAGATGCAGAAAGAAAACACTCCCTAGGGAAGTTGTTTGAAACCAGGAACCAAAGACTCCAGCAGACACCAGCCCATGTGCTCTCCCAGCTGACAGAGGTGTTCTGGAACCAACAGCCTTATTGAGTGAAGGTATCATTTTCTGGTTGCCTTAGTTTGGACATTTTTATGGCCCTAGAACTGTAAATTTGTAACTTAATACATTCCCTTTATCAAAGCCATTTGGTTTCTGATCTATTGCATCCCAGCAGCTTTACAAACCAAAACAGGTGGTCTTTCTAGTGCTGCTTTTAAATTCTCTATCAGGGGAATAAGAATACATATTTAAAAGAAGCATTTAACTTGAGTGTCATGGACCTTTCTTAGGTGAGTGAGGGGATTTTGTATAATTGAGCCTCTGCCTCATTGAAGACTCAACAGTCTGCCTATGCCCAGCAAGAAGCTGAGCTTGTTCAGATTCAAGTAACAGGCTTTTCAGCATTGAAGAGTAGAAGCTGGATTCCAGATTCTCTCTACATTCAGATGGGAATAGCAACCACAGCAATGATGAACTTTTTGAGCGTTGAATATGCATCAGGTACAATCCTAATCAGCAGAGTAAATACTATCGCAGCTATGTAATCCCTTTTCCGTAATTCCAATATCATAAAAGTTCTGAAAATGCAAAGCCACCTTGGTGACAAAACCTGATCTGACCTAATATGTCCTGAACTCACTGAGCAGCAAAACCTGAGTTGGACTACCAGAGCTACTTATGTTCTTTATTCATAGGATTATCTGAATGTTTCATGGAGGAATATTCATATATTTTATTAAAAGATATTGCCTGCCCCAGACCCTGCTTTAGAGTGTTCCACATGATGCAGTATATGTATTATAAGAAAATATTTTTCTAAAATCTGAAAAACTCTGTAAACCATCTCTGCTGATTTGAAGTTATTATATATTCCAGAAAAGCCATGTCCTTTAATCCTCATTCAGTATTGCAGGCTGGGAGCTTTTAGATTATTTCCATGGAGATGTGGCTCACCTAATCGTAGGTGGTAACTTTTGATTAGATGGTCTCCATGCAAATGTGTCTTTACCCATTTAAGGTGGGGTTGCTTACTGGAGCCCTCAAGAGGAAACCATTTTCTAAAAAGTTAGAGAGCCACCAAAAGCAACAGAACCAGTAGGATGGGCAGAACCCCTGGGAAGCCACTGAAGATTCCTGGAGAGAAAGCTAGCAGACGTCACCATGTGTCTTTCCAGCTGAAATAAAAACCCCGAACTTCATAGTCCTCCCTTGAGTGGAGGTAACCACTTGGTGGTGCCTTAATTTGGACATTTTCATGGCCTTAGAATTGTAAACTTGCAACTTAATTTCCCTTTTTGTTTACTGGTATATCGTATTCCAGCAGTAGTACGATACTAACTAAAACACCATCTGACTGCCGAAGTTTAATAATTGCATTATTCAGGGATACAGCTAGAATTATTAGGATAATTAAAAGAAGGTAGGGGGTTTTAGTATAAGAAAGTAAATAAGGACCTCCTAACATTGGTACATTGCAAAAAAAGTACCAATTTAAGCCTAGGCATATTTCTTGACATCTTACACCAGATGATCATTTAAACTTTTTTTCCAAATTTTTTTTAAAAATTAACATTATATTGAAACTCCTATTTATACTATTTTTATAAAAACATATTTCACAGAATAAAATTATAATTAAGAACTTTGGTCAAGATCTTTATCAGGTCTTTTAAGTTATCTCAGTTACCATTTCTGGGGAATCAGAAATTTCAATAAACTATCTCGTACTTGAACAGCATACACAATCACTTGAAGGAAACATCCAGATGCAGCCTACTGACCTTTTAATCTAGACTTACCTGACTTCACTCTGCAGCTCATGTATCACCCGCTTTGTTGGTGAGACACGGTGAAACATAATTCCCTCTGTATTCATTGAACTCTACACATTCTCTCCTATTTCTCTGAGATGCTAGGATGTCCTTCCTCACTATAACTGGGGATTATTTTACACTTAACCCAATTTTGTGGTAGTAATAGACCATATAGCATCTCTCTCATAGCATTTCTTTTTAATTTATGAACTTTTAATTTTTCAAATACTTTCAAGTTTACTGGACAGTTACAAAAATAATACAAACCCCATACAGAGAACTCCAACATACATCTATCCCCCCAGAAACCGAGATCTACCAATTTTAATATATTTACATTTGCTGTTTCATCCTATGTATCCAGCAATCTATCAGTCAATTTATCTATCCATCTATCTATCATTCCATTTTCTGAAAGCTTGGGCGTGGGTCGTATACATCACACTTCTTGAACACTTGATACTGCCATGTATATTTACTAAGAACAAGAATATTCATGATGTAACCACCTTAAGTGCAATTATTAAGATCAAGAAATTTAACTTTGATAAAAAGCCTACAGTCTATATTCCAATTTTTGCACATCCCAATGCTTATAGTCTATATTCCAATTTTTTTCATATCTCAGTAATGTCCATTTTTCTTATTAGAGAAGTTGTGGGTATACAAAACAATCATATACAAAATACAGGAGTCCTTTACCACCCTATTATTAACACCTTGCATTGGTGTGGAACATTTGTTACAACTGATGATAACACATTTCTATAATTGTACTATTAACTATACTTCATGATTTAAAGCAGGATTCACCGTTGGTATAGCATGGCTCCATGGAATTAAAAATCAATTTATTCTATTATCACATATACACTCTAACATTTCCTTTTTTATCACATTTAGATATATATTTCAGTGTTGTTAATTATGTTCCTAATTTTGTGCTATCATCACCACCATTCATCACCAAAACATTTCCAATCATTCCAAATAGAAACCTGTGCATTTGAAGCCTAAACTTCCAATTCCCTATCTCCACCCCTGGTAAGCTATATTCTAGATTCTTACTCTAAGAGTTTGCTTACTCTAATGGTTTCAAATCAATGAAATCATAGAATATTTGTTCTTTTTTGTCTGGCTTATGTCATTCAACATGATGTCTTCAAGATTCATCTATGTTATAGCATGTATCAGAACTCCATTCCCTTTTATGCTGAATAATATTCCATTGTATATATATATATATTTATATGTATATATATTTTATATATCCATTCATTGGTTGAAGGACACAGGTTGCTTCCATCTTTTGACAACTGTGGAACATGCCACTATGAAAGTGGTGTGCTCAAGTCCCAGCTTTCAATTTTTTTGGTATATATATATATTTAGAAGAGGAATTGCCAGATCATATGGTATTTCTTTACTTAGCTTTCTGAGGAACCACCAAACTTTCTTCCACAATAGCTGGCACCATTTTACATTTACCAGCTATTAAAAAAAAAGGGGAAAATAAAAAAGCATTGGAGATGATGCAGAGAAACAGAAACACTCTTTCAATAATGTCCTGTTGCGCTTTCTCTTCTGAGTTAGTTCTCTTCCCGAATTGTGTATTGACTTTGTCATTGTCTCTTCAGTAGCTCTGAAGATCTGTGATCCTATATACAATGGAAACTTTCCCATCTCAACCACCCCTAAGGAGACCATTCAGTGAGATTAATCATATTCGCTACGTTGTGGTATCTTGACCACCTTTCAATACTAAAACTTTCCCATCTCCCCAAACAAAAACCTTATACCCATTTTGCATTAACTCTCCATTCCCCTGCCCCCCACCCCTAGGGAATTATACTCTTAATTTCTGTCTTTATGAATTTGCATATTCTCCAATATTTTCTTTGCAGTAGCCACAGAGCTTAAATTTAACATTCTAAATCTGTAAAATTATTGTTTGCTTTGATACCATCTTAAATCCAATAATACATACAAACTATATTCCTATGCCCGTCTATCCCCCCATCTTTGTGTATTTCTTGTTACAAATTATATGTTTATATACTATGAGTTCCAAATCGTGGGTTATGATTACATTTTATGCCTTTCCCTTTTAGATCCTGTAGAAATTAAAAAGTGGAGTTATAAACCAAAAATACAATCATACTGGCATTTACATTTAATGTCATTACCTTTACCAGCGATTTTTATTTCTTCTTGTAGCTTCACTCAGTTGTCTATTATTCTTTTCTTTCATCTTGCAGAATTCTCTTTATTATCTTTTGCAGGGCCTTTCTAGGGGTGATGAACTCCTTTAGCTTTTGTTTATCTGGGAATATCTTAATCCCTCCTTTAGTTTTGAAAGACAGTTTTGTCAGATAAAGAATTCTTGGTTGGAAGTTTTTTGCTTTCAGAACTTTAAATATGTCATCCCACTGCTTTCTTGTCTCCATAGTTTCTGATGAGAAATTGGCCCTGGATCTTGTTGAGGCTCCCTTGTACGTGACATGCTGCTTCTCTCTTACTGCTTTCAGAATCCTCTTTTTCTCTTTGGCATTGACAGTTTGATTATAATATCCCATGGTTTGGGTCTATCTGGGTTTATCCTGTTTAGAGTTTGCTGTGCATCTTGGATGTGTATTTCATTAAATTTGGGAATTTTCAGCCATTATTTCCTTGAATATTCTCTCTGCCCCTTTCTCCCTTTCTTCTCCCTCTGGGAGACCCACAATACATAGATTGGTACACACGATGGTGTACACAGGTTCCTCAGGCTCTGATCACTTTTCTTCATTCTTGCCTCTTTGCGTTCCCAGGACTGAATGATTTCAACTGTCCCAGCTTCCAGTTCTTTGTTTCTTTCTTCTGCCAGCTCCAACCTGCTATTATACCTCTCTAGAGAATTTTACAATTCTGTTACTGTGGCCTCCAGCTCAGTTCGGTACCTTTCCATAATTTCCATCTCTATTGATATTCTGCTTTTAATCATCTATCACTTTCTTGATTTCCTTTAGTTCTTTCTCTATGTTTCCCTTTAGCTCTTTGAGCATATTTAGGGCCATTTTTTAAAAAGTCTTTGTCTGGTATATCACAGGTCTACCTACTCACTGATGGCTTCTCATGCTTCCATCTTCTCCTTTGTCTGGGACATTGTTTCCTATTTCTTTTTATGTTCTCTAGCCTTCTGGTGAAACCCGAACATTTTAATGTTTTAATGTGTTATTGGACTTTGGACTCCTCAGTATCTATTCCCTAAGCTTGTATACAGCTATTGTCATGACAGAGCTTTCCTTGAATGCCAGGAACTAACAAAAAGACGAGGAAGAAGGAAGAGGAGGAGGAAAAAAAATAAGACACTGCCTTCCTCATTCCTTGCAGACTGACCTGTGGGATTGCTCTCCTTTGGGGCTTATCCATACAATGTGTTTTAGAGAACAGCTCCAGACCAAAGAATAAGGCCCTTTCTCATACTTTCTGCAAGTGTGTCTTGTCTTGGGCATACAACCCCTGGAATGTCCTCTTTTCCTTAGGAAATAGTGTCCTTATAGTCCCAGGCCTGCCGTGAATGTTCTACAGCCAGCAATCCCTTGCCCCAGGCAGCACAACTTGACTGCTCTCCCACAGTGTTCTGCAGGAAAGCTCAGTAAATCACCTTCTATAATCAAAGCAAGTTTTATGGTGACGAGTCCCTCAGGCCACCACCAGACAGACTGGACCAGACATTCATGCTCCCAATATGTGCACAGAGGTAACTCTGTTCCCTCTGGAATCAGGACCAGAGATCCACATAGGGAGCATGGGCTAGCTCTGGCCTGAACCAGTGAGGGGGACCAGCCAGGGCACCATAAGGTTTTCCCACTTTTAAATAACATTTTTCTTGATTTGGTGCTTGCCCTTATAATACAGTCATTTAATGATTTTCTAGAGCTTTGAGAAAGATGTTTCTGCCAGTTCTCACTGGTTGTTCAAGGTGGAAATGTGCCCTGAAGCATCTCATTCCTCCATCTTGATGGGGGTGGGGCTCAAAGGTTTAAGGCTATCAAAAAGGTAAGATGTCAGAAATGGCCAGGGATGGCACAGAAACCCAGGTTGGTAGCAGAGGCTCTATAGCTACAGCTTATACCAAAGGGACAAGATAAAAGCAATTATCAGAACCTTACAGTCGAGAGTTGTACAGCAGTAGTGGATAGTGAAAAAAAAAAAAGGCCTTTGATGGAGGGGGATGGCCAGCCTGAAGCTAGCTATAAAGGACCCCTACTTCTCTACTAATTTCCTATTGAGGCCTCTGTTGACTGCTGATGCCAGAAGACAAGGGATTCTCATTAATTATTCCATGCAGGTCACCATCCTGGTATGGAGCAGGGTGGAGATGGAAGGAAGGTGCATGGGGGACAGAGACAATGAGAAGTTTCCCAGCCCAATAAGGAATAGTGGGAAAGTGTCATTTCCATTTTACAGTACCTTGCTAAAGTCACAAGCCTAGTGAATGGCAACACTGGGATTTCAAACCAGGCACTATGACTCCAGAGTTTGTGTCTTAATTACTATTTTGGTTTCTTAGGCTGCTCAAACAAATAGAATGCAGTTGTTCAGCTTAAACAATGGGAATTTATTATCTTTCAGTTTTGGAGCTAAAAGAAAGTCCATATCAAGGCATCATCAAGGTGATGTTTTCTCCCCCAAAACTCTAGCACTCTGAAGCTGGCTGCTGGTAATCCTTGGCTCCTCTGTCACATGGTGACATCTCCTGGTTTCTCTCTTCTCCTCCAGGTTCCATCAATGTCTCATCTCTCTCTCTTTGTCTGGATTTCATCCCACTTATAAAGGACTCCAGTAATAGAATTAAGACTCTTCCTGATTGAGGGGAGATTGCAGCTTAACAAAGTAACCTCATCAAAAGATCATACTTACAATGGGTTCACATTCACAGGAATGGCAAAGATTTAAGAACATGTTTTTTTCTGGGGTACATATAACTTCAAACCACCACAACCACCTTTCTATAATTCTGCTTTAAAATAGCTGTGCATGGGAGTACACAGGGAGTTCTGTGGTAGAATTCTTGCTTGCCACGTGGGAGACCCAGGTTTGATTCCTGCCCTATGCGCTTCCAAAAACAAGCAAACAAACAAAAAAATTCAACAAGTGGTGCTACAATAATGGGATACTCACATGGAAAAAGAATGAAATGTGACCCTGCCATATAGCACACACAAAAAAATTTTAAAAATAAAAAGAAATAGCTGTGTGTGCTATTTTTAAAAGAATGCCTATTCTTTGCCTACACTCTGCACTAAATTTGAATTTGTAGCTGATATTCTCTTGAACATCATGGTTAAACACTATGCACTATGTTTCTTGCTTAGATGGGGAACCCACAGTGTGTGTGTGTGTGTGTCTGTGTGTGAGTGTGGTAGGAAGGTTCTCCCCAAAATGGTGAAACACTTTTGAAAAACCAACTTTTGTAGTTATGTTTAAAAATTCCTTACCTGACCGGAAGTTCAGTCCAGATTAACCTCAACATACTGCAGTCAGGCCGGAGACAGTGTGGTGTACTGGAAATGGGCCTGAAAGTTTAAATAAGAGATGAGAGGTTCAATCTGGTTGTCATACCATCTGGCTGTGAATCTTGAGCAAATCTCTTTACCTTAATGGCCATAATATCCTTTTGTTTACCTACTCAACTTCCATTCCACACTCCATTTTCCCATCCTATTAGCACCCAGGTTTTTCTTTGGGTATCTGTGCCTCCCCCTAAGAATCTTATGCATGTTATTCTGGGTGAGCTGATCCTTTCCCTGACCACTGCTTCTTTCTGACCGCAGGGGATCCAGCTCTAAGGTCAAGCTGACACTGTGTCAGCAGAGCAGAACAACAGAATTAAAACAGGTTTTAATGACTGTGGTAGGCAGAATTCTAATATGGCTCCTAAGATTCTCATCCCCAGTGAATACACTCTGTATACTTGCCTCCTTTTGAGTGTGAACAGAATCTCTAAATATGTAGAGCTGTCACTCATCTGTGAATAGGTTATACTATATGGGAAGACAAAGGAATATTGCAGATGTAATTAAAGTTCCAGATCAACTGTTTTTTTTTTTTTTTTTTTTTTTTTTTTTGCATGGGCAGGCTCCAGGAATTGAACCTGGGTCTCTGGTATGGAAGGTGAGCATTCTGCCACTGAGCCACCATTGTGTCACCCTAGATCAACGGATTTTAAATTAAGCAGAAAGGAGATTATCCTGGATGGGCCATCCTTATCATGCAAAACCTTAAAAAGAGTAACTTACCCTTTCCTAAACAGAGAGATTCTCCTGCTGGCTTGAAGATAAAAACTGCCATGTTGTGAGAGCACCTGGAAGAGGCAAAGACCTGAGGTTGGTCTCTGGGATAACCAGCAAGAGGATGGGGACCTCAGTCCTACAACCTCCAGGACTGAATTCTGCCAACCACTATGTAAGCTTGAAAAAAGACACTGAACTCCAGAAAGGTACATGGCATGGCTGGCCTTTGATTGCAGCTATGTAGACCCTGAGCAGTGGACCCAGCCACAGACTCCTGGCCCAGGGACACTGAGATAAGTAATGGATATTTCTGATACATTTTTGGTGATTTTCATTCAGCAATAGAAAATGAATATAATGACAGCATTGTACCACGGGGCTAAACAACCTTCAAGCTCCCCTTACATCAATTGATAAAGCTTCTTGAGTCTTTGAGCCACATACAGCCCTAACCAACCAGGTCCTTTTCCCTAAAACGAGGGGTGAGAACTAAATGACCTATATTCTTCTAGTCCTTACTGTAATTAGGAATCCTAACGTGTCCACAGATGAACTGATGTTCCTAATCAAGATGCTTTCCCTTAATATTCTGTAGTCAGTAGCAACTTCTAAGTCATTCTTACTGGAGCTCTTTCTTAAGTACAGCTTTTCATTATACTTTCTGGATAGTTTAATTCTTACTGTTTTCATGCCACAATCTAAAGTTAGAAGTTTTATTTTGTCAAAGGGTCATTATGATTCATGCATACATGTTGAATAAAATATCTTTTCATTCATTCAAGTATTTATTTTAGTGTGCAGTACATGAAGCTCCAATATGCAGAATGAAGTGTATAGTGTACAGTATAAAGTATGTACAGTATATAGTAGACAGTGTGTAATATTCAGTGTGTAGTACGAGTGTACAGCATATGGCATGTGGTGTGCAGTATCTAGTATTCTGTGTACTGTACTATACAATACACAGAATGCAGCATACAGTCAGTATGCACTGTGTAATATATGGCATGAGCACAGGTGTACGGTATGAAGAGTATAGTATATAGAGGGCAGCATACAGTTTTGCCATACAGTATGCAGCATACAATGTGCAGTATACAGTGTGAGGTATTCAGAGTGCAGTGTTCATTGTGTAGCACAGAAAGAGGGTCAAGAACATGGTTTTAGAGCCAGACTTGCTTTCTCCAACTCTACCACTCATAAGCTTTATTAGTACACTTTGGGCAAGTTTGTAACCTCTTGTTTCAGTTTCCTCAACTGTAAAATGGGCATAATAGTGGTTACTTCATAGGGATATAATGATTAAACAAATATTGGATAAGATAAGAAATGGCACTTATTATGGAATGAGTATTATGCTCAAAGTATTAACTCGTTACCTCCTCACAATAGCCCCGTGGAAGTGAGGCAAGAATTCACTCAGTTGTAGAGAAGAGACCATGTCCATAAACCTCTTAGCAACATGTCTGGCATATGGTGGAGACACAGGAAATGGGAGCCATAGATGGTGTTGGTTGTGATCCACAAAGCATTATTTTAGGCCTATGGAGAACCAAGCCTCTTGATAATGCTTTCACATTTAGTTTATCTTTCTCTTTAGTAATGGAAATGGGACAAGTACAGAGTTACCATTTACAACTGGCCAGGACTTAGCCGAGTATACCTGTCACCAATGGCCTGCTGGCCAAATTCAGGCCACAGAGAGGATTAAAGGCCTGCAAAACATTAAACATAAAGTTTGAAAGCTGACAGACAAAGATGCAGGTATTTCAGGAAAAACCTTGATTTCCAGCTTCTCTTTAAAAACTGCTGGCTGGCCTGGCCTTTATCTGCTGGATCTGAGGAGCTATTGCTCCTTTCAGTCAGAGACAGTTTGCCAAAGTCCCAGGGCTCAGACAATGGGAATAGATGAGGTGTCCTCATTTACCATCTCCAACCTGGGCCCCATGGATGTCTGAATTGTGTAGTCTATCCCCTCTCATTTTGCATAAGAGAAACTGGTGAGCTGAGAGTTTAGATGGTATGCTCAATGACATACAGCTCTCTCTCAAGGGTGTAGTGAGGTGAGTGGGGTGTAGATGAGAATGTCTGGATGATATGTGTTTTCAGAAACCAGGAAGAGAGAAATAACTTTCACAGAGGAATCAAGATAGTAAGACAACTTCATAAAAAGTGATACTTGAGCTGTTTCCTAAAAGACAGATAGGATTAGAACATCTTAACATACAGGAGGGAGGGGGAGAGGTCTGGGAAGTGACAGAGGAGATGGGAGAGGTACTTGGTCATTTGTCACCTGTTTATTTTTGTTTCCGTTATCTGGACCAACAGGGTATCTTCAAATGGGTAGCTGTGTTGTTACCTCCAAAAGTTAATACAACTTTCTTGGAAAATATCCCCAAGTATATCTCCTATTCCAGTTTAATCTCCACCAATTTTGCTAGAAATGTGCCTGTCCAGAAATAACAAATGTTTGGCTAAGGGATTAGAACATCTGAACATGAACATAGACAGTAATGGGTGGCAGCTGCAAGGAATCAACCATCTGAGGCAATTATCAAAGAATATACCAAAGTAAATATGTCTGCAGAAATCCGAAGGATGACCTCATCTACTCACACTTACAATAAATTGCAATAAAATCTATTTTCTTATCTGAGTGATGTTTTTCATTTCAAATTTGTATATTCATCAAATTTTAATTTATATTCATACTGTAGAATAAAGAAGAAAAGAAGAACTAATATTGGGTACCTGCTGTGTGCCAGGCATATGATAAATTCCTTACACATATTATCTTTTTATTATCGCAAAAACCCATTAAGGTTTTAAGAATAATTGTCATCCCCTCTTTACAGATGAACAAATGTTTGCTTCACCTTAATTGAGGTCACTATCATCCATGAGTAATAAACACATTAGAATTTTCATCGCTAAAGTTAAGTTAATGCTTATCCTCTCTTATAGAGGTATACATCATAGTTTCTCAGTCTTTTGGCTAAAATCAAGTGCAGAAGTTTGCATCAAACTTGGCCTTCTCAATTTTCCAATTTTTTTTTTACCTGCTTTTGAAAATAACCAGTTTACATGGTGTATATATTCAGACCCATAGTTTCACATGCCTTTTGATGAAAGAAGTCCCAGAGCAGTCACACAGCACATGATTTGAGCAGCACCCTTCATGCATTTGATGAGCTAGTCTTAGATCACTCTCAGTTTTGTTAATGGCCTTATGTAGAACAAATGAGATACTGATTTTTCTATATGAGCTCTGAGGTTCTTAGATATGAAGTGTATTTCCCAAGGTCAGTGTCCTGGGAGAAAGATCTGGAGCTCACTAATTCACTTGTCCTGTGGCAGAGCCCAGGGCCAATCTTGTTACTATTGCTTATTTCTGGTTTTTGTTTCACCTGTGAAGATAACAGCCCACTGCAGCCCTGACCAGCAATGGGTTCTGAAGGCCTTCCTCTTGCAGGCCTGGGATGGCCCCTCCATCAGGTGAAATTTGCGGCTCCAAACTGGTTTCAGTCCTTGAGAGTTCTCACACCCATCAAGCTGCAGCTGTTCTCCAAAACCCATTGGACTGCTCTGGTTCCTGCTTGCCCTCCTGTTCCCTGCTGGTTCTGGACCTGGCCTTTTTTGGCTGGGACCTGAGAACTCAGCCCCTACCTCCCCTCTCTCACTAGAGAGCAGGATCCTAGACCTCTCCCCCAGCTACTGGGCAGCGTGCTGCCTCAATGAAGAAACACAGACTGGAATCCGAGACCCAGACCTTCATGTGGCACAAGTTTGGCAGCAGCCCAGAGCCTCCTGTAGTCATGCACTTATTTAATTACCCATTAAGAAGATATTTTCTGGGTAACCACACTGTGCCAGGACTTGTGCTGGACATTGAAGATATGAACGGGATCAAAGACAGACATGGTCCCTCTTCTCATGCTGCACACAGGCTAATGGGAAAGACAGACCTAAAATAACATTACTGATATAATTAATTACCATTTGGTAAATGCAACATAGGAAATTTTTAGGATATGGTGAGAGTCCTAGGAGAACTTTTTGGATGCTAGTGTTAGCTGTTTACCTAATTTGTCCCCTTAATTTTTTATTTTATTTATTTATTTTTTTACATGGGCAGGCACCGGGAATCGAACCTGGGTCCTCTGGCATGGCAGGCAAGCATTCTCACCTGCTGAGCCACCATGGCCCACCCTGTCCCCTTAATTTTGACCCCAAGTAATTTATTCATCTTTCAAGGATTCATAAAGCACTGAATACCCGCTATGTTCCAGATCTGTGTTGGGTTGTGTGCCTACAAGGATGAAAAGTGGAGTCTTTGCCTTCAAGGTGTTCATATCCTGGGGCCAGCCTACTACTGGGCATCATAGCCAAGCATAGATGAGTCGTATCTATAACTCTAAGTAAATTAATAGGAGTGAGAGTGGTCTACTCTAGGCAAAATTAGTAGCTGACAAGGTAGAGTGATTTAAGGCCGTCAATAAATAATCTACTGTTTCTTGATTGCCTTCTCTTCACCCTGTTGCTGAGGGAGGGATTCCCACCCCGGGGTCTGAGGAATGGCTGAATACATGACCCATGACACTGGACAGGTGAGCCCAACAGCAGTTTATTAGTCACATAATAAACCCAGGAAAGAAGAACACCACATGCCATACAGTGCAACTTGGGGGTTGCATCTGGGAACAGAGTGAACCAGCAGCTGCTTCAGGCTTTGTAGTATCAAGAGGGTGAGGTGCTCCCTGGTTCCCAGGGAGGATGTGATTGGCTTGTTTGTGTAATCTTGCGGGACAGCCTGCTACTCAGGGATAAGCAAGAACTGTGTTTGGTTTATTTGATAAGGGGGGTTGTTTGGTGAGGTAATCTAATCCTTGGGAAAATCAGGAGGGGAACGTGCAGCCAGGCCATTCAAGGCCCTCAGGGTTTACCAGATGTCGATGCAGCACATAACGTTTGCATTTTAATTTCAGGCCTTATACTATACCATCTGTGGTGGTTTGAAGCTGTATGTGCCCCAGAAGAACACATTCTTAAAATTAATCCATTCCTGTGGTCTGAACCCATTATAAGTAGGACCTTTGAATGAAGCTGCTTCAGTTAAGGTATGATCCATCTCATTGACGATGGGTCTTTATCCAATTATTGGAGACTTTTATAAAAAGAAGCAAGACAGAAAGAGAAAGCCATGGAAGCAAGAAGCTGAAATTACAGAAGGAAAGGGAGAGACTGACAGACATTGCCATGTGCCCTACCATGTGGCAGAACAACCAAGGATTGCAGGCAGCCAGTCTTCAGGAAGAAAGCATCACCTTGATGATGACTTGATTTGGACATTTTCCCAGATTCTAACCATGAAGGAATAAATTTCCATTGTTTAAGCTGAATTATTTCATGGTATTTGTTTTAAACAACCTAAAAAACTAAAACATAATCCAAAACTATCTTTGATGTACCCTATGGTTGCAGCTAGGACCTAAAGGGTTAATCATACCCTAGCCTCTTTTTTTTTTTCAGTGAAAGACAGATGAAGGCTGTGAAGCAGGTTGATTTTAGAAACCTTTCCACTGGGAAGACTCCCAGCAGGGAGGGCAAAATCCAAGTGAAGCCATGCACAGTCATAAGCAGAAAATGAGCCACAGAGTAAAAAAGAACCAAGAAGACCACTACTTACAGCAAACAGGCCAAGAAAAAGTTACCAAGGGCAGGGGGGTTGGGACCCAGATGGTGAAGGATCTCTGAAGGGCCAACAAGCCAAGGTAGATGATGAAAATACAGAGGAGAAGCCTGGAATCCAAAACCAGGTTTACAGACCACAAAGCAGAAAGGAAAAGGCAACCACAGGGCAGTTAGAAGGCAAATAATCCCATCAGCCTGATGACTGCCAAAGCCAGGCTTTGAGGGTCCAGATCCCACCCCTTAGCTTCTTACAATGGCAACCTAACAAGACCCCAACCAGAGCAGTTTAGCACATCTATAATAGAGGCTCAAAAGGAATTTTTAAATTGTTTTTAAGTGATGATATTTTTTCATATTATTAAAGATTCATGCAACACCTAAACATACAAATAAGAAAGTAAAATGTTCCCCATAAAATCTCACCACTTAGGAATAGAACTCAAGAATGTTTGCTTAATATCAGCATAGGCATTTCAAGAGATAGGAGCATGGATAGATGATAAGGTAGATAGTCAGGAAGAAGATTATAATAAAATAATCAAACAAAGATGTTCATTAAAAGTAAAAGTTATTACATTTAATTTTACTTCAATTTAACAATTAAACTGTAAGTAAATTAAGGGGGCTGGCTGAAATTCATAGAAATATTTTTCACCAGAATATATATTTGTTCCTAAAGGATCATGCAATAGTTCTAGATGGGGTAGTAAAACCACCCTCAAAGGTAGCTTAAGAAAATATAGGGGGAATATTTTGGGGTGTCAGGATGATCGGCAGTTCCAATTAGTATTCAATCATCTTGCAACACACAGGACAGTTCTGCATGACAAAATGTGTTGTTATATGCCATTTGACCTTCAAATATTCCACTTGACATTAATGTAGGCAAAACAACCTGTTTATAATTATCTGAGCCTACATTCAATTCTGTTTTATATATAAACACGTGGCAATTTTTTACACAATTCTAATATTCACCCAGTATTTCAGGAATACAACTGTCTGTTGCATAAGTTGGGGGTTACAGTACTTGTTTTGTACCAAGAGCTGTTTGTCTTTTCAGAAAATTGCATTCTTAGTGGCAATATCATTCATTTTACTTGAATCACCAACACACAGACCATCAGCCAGGGGCAGGGGGAATACTGAGAAATCGTAACAAAAAGGAATAAATCATTGTGCCACAGTTTCTAGGGACAAAAAACACCTATTTGTAATGGATGGTACATACCTAGCTTAGGATTAAATGACCGATAATAACTTTGCTTAAAATTTCTCACTCTTGGCCTTTATCAAGGACCATGTCAAGGAATCCGGCACCTTGTAAATAGTAAGTAGGGACCTTTCTGTTGTCATTCAAAATAGTCTGTTTTTGGGCAAAACTTATGAAAGTCATCAGTCATTTAACAGAACCACACAGACAGTGAAAACTGATTTTGAAAGAAGACTGTGGAGGAAAATGCAAGGGTAAAGTGTCTGTGTATCAAGGACAGAACGCAGAATTATTTGTTAAATCTGTGGATTTACCAGCACACCTAGGTCACAGACAAAATGCTGTTAAAACAAAGCAAAACCAAAAAACCCTCTTAAAATGCCTTGAAAAAAAAGTCTGTAAATATTTCCTTCCAGGTTCTCTCTCAACCTGAAGGATCTCTCAATGTTATACCCCCTCCCCACAATCTGCTTTACAGCATAAATACCCCCATTCAAGCTCTGCTTACATAAAAGGTGATTTTAATCACCTTGTTATTTCACTGAAGTTACGCTTTGGCAAACCAATACAAGAAAAATGAGAATTTACCTCCTGTGCTATTCATCGGTAAAATTTGGCCAGATTCTAATTATTCAAATAAACTTTATTCAGTGCATGCATCAGATACCATGATATGTGGCAAAGAGTAGAAAGTGTGATTGCTGCTTCTAAAACTTCCAGACCTGGGTGTGGGCATCCCATAGGGACGGAGGAGAAAAGAGATCAGAAGATGCTTCCTGAGGAAGGGCAGCAGTTCAGGAAAAGCCAGAGGAAGGATGACAGTCACAAAGGAAACTGGGAAGGAGCAGTTAGAGAGTAAGGAAACAACCATTAGAAAAACTGTGCCTGAGAAGAAAAGATGGAGTGAGTTTGGGAAAAAAAAGTTGGTCAATGTGCCAAATATTCAGAGATGTCAAGGGGAATGAAGTCTGGGAAGAAGCAGCTGTCTAGACTCAGCTCTGAGGCTTTATGCCAGATTAGATGATGGTGTCTATGGTAGATGGAATTATGAACCCCAGCAAATGCATACTACTAATTTTAATCCATGCTCTTGTAGGTGTGAAACCATTGTAAATAGTTGCTTTAAAACATGTTTCCCTTTAGTTAAGGCATGGGTAACTGAAGCAAGATGGGCCTTAATTCATACTTCTAGATGCCTTATAGAGAGGACCCAGAAGTCACAGAAGACATAAAGGAAGCAGAGATACAAACCAAGGAACCCCAAGGATTGCCATGCTACAGTCCTTGGGGAGAAAGCAAGTGTGGCCCATGTCTTGATTTTGGGATTCTTGCCTCTAAACCGTGAGCCAATATATTCCTGTTGTTAAGCCAAAATCAGTTTGTGGTATTTGTTATAGCAGCCCTGGAAAGCTAACAATGCCTTTTTTCACTGCTTCAGCAGTTGAAACTTTAGTCCCTCACCCTGGAGTCTCCTTCCTCCCGGACACCCTGGGGAGCTCACCCTTGACTTCTGGAGGCACATGGCCATTAAACTGCTCTTTAAGTCCCCTGAAGGATAAGAGAATGGTTAGTTTCTCCATCCTGTTGGCAATTATATCTCTCACCTTTGAAATATGAGAACCTTTTTGACAGTCCTTTCCAACATGAAAGAGTTAGAACAGGCACAGCCCAAATATCCTTAAAAATTGGGAGAAAGATCAAAGGGGAGGGTGGAGTCATGAAAGAGAAGGTAGGATTTAACAAATGAGCATGACTACTGAATAAAATATATATATATATAAAATATATATATATAAAATATATATATTTCTTTTAATCTCCAGTGTCTTAGAGCAGCTAGAAGGAAAAACATGAAATTGTGGAACTATAAACCATACCAAACTCTGGAATCTGTTCTACAAATAATTCTTGCAGTGTGATTTGAAATTTATTGCTTTTTTGTATATGTGTTATTTTTCACAATCAGAAAAGAGAGAGAACCTGGCCCTTTTGAGCCACCAGAACATAACGCTTGAAAGAGTGTCACTCAATTACCCAGCACTGTCTCTCTCCCAGTTACCTGTGAATGAAGAGGGAGAAAGGGTAACAAGTAACATAGTGAGAGGCTGGGACCTCCCAGAGGACAAGTCAGTGAGAAATTCCCTGTGATGAGAAGAGGAAGATCAATTTGAATTTGTACATGATTCCTGTCTGCTATGTAAGTAGTCGTTGTTATCTACACCAAACCTTCAGTCAATGTCTTCTGCCAACAACAGTCTTGTGCCTTGGGAGAATGAAGATGGAGAGTCTGTGTTTTCAGCTAAAGGTGAACTTGGGTGCTACACAAAGAGCAGCAGGGGCTGAAGCTGAGAGGGGATTAGATGCCTGAAAACTACAAAAAAGGAGATTGCAGCTTAAACTAGTCTGAAGAATGCAAGCTTCCCAACCATCCATAGAAGTACAGGTGGAGGGCCCTTCCTGGACTTCCCATGGTATACGGTATGGTGGGTTGAGCCATTGTATGTGGACATTAAAGCCAGGAGCCAAAGCTTAGAAGTCTTAAGCATAGGATTCTTAGGCAGAGAATCCTAAAAGAGAAGTAATGCATGAATGTCTAAGACTACTGAGAAAAGAGCAGTCGGAAAGAATCTTGGGAATCAGGGCTAATGGGAACCGTGCCTGGTGGGCAAGGGAAGAATAGTGAGCTGTCCAATCTTTTCCCCAACTTATCTCCCAAATGTGAAGTTCCTCTTGGAGTCAATGAAGAATTGCTGGCAGAATATTTTGAAAAAGGCACCCACACAAACAAAGGATAATTGGGCTCTTGGGAAGAAAAAGAAAAGACTAGCAGGTAGAATTCCCTCTGGTTTCTTAAAGTTGACGCAGTTATGGGAACAGCAGAAAAAAAGAACATGAATGGAACACTGTAAGGCAGTAAAATGTACAATGAAATTTATCTGGCACATGCTAATGATATGCACAATAATTATAGTGCATATGGTAATTAGCCACAAATGGTAATTCTCATAAATGACTGTCGTGTAAATTTTTTTACAAAGTTTTTACTTTTTTTTACATCTTATTGTGGTTTGTAACTATACAAAACAATGGAAGATTTTCCTGATACCCATCATTAATTGAGTCCTCATCAGTCACACACAGCCACTTACATACTCACACATAATTTTTACCCAACAAAAGACTGACTACGTGTATTAACTTCTTACTGCGTATTTGGCTCTTTGCTAAATGTTTAAGATGCTGAGGATGTAGAGACAAGATGTCACGTGGCTGTGTGTGACCTTGAGGCTCAGTTTTCTCATCTCCCTTCCTTTTACAATTGACAGGTGGGACAAATTAACCCAAGTGTAGAGATACTTGCATTATGACTTAAAACTTTTACAACTCCATTTCTTTGTGAAATTTTCATTAATGGGAGGGAACACTTTTGTGAAAGTTAAAAAGGAGGTTAATGTAAGATATGAAAATAAACTTAGAAAATATTTGACTCTTGACCAAAACATGTTTGGCTTGAATGCCAGGACTTTGTGGAAGCATTTATCTATCGAGGCCTGATGAAAATACCTGGGCATACTATTTAGCAGGTTAAAGGATCTCCTGTATCAGCCTATGATGCCTTTTATGAAGGAGATCAATTTTTCATGGAATTAACACTCTATGGTGAAGGATGCAAAGTGCTTTTTAAAAGGTTTTGCCTTTTTTTTAAAAAAAATGTTTGAACCTAACAGGGAAATTAATATCTCCAACAATTTAAAAAAATTTTTTTCAACTATATATATTTTCAAGTGAAAATTTGAAATTTTGGAAAACTTGTTTACAGCACTATTATTGATATGGTTTCAGATTCCACTTTGCAACTAACCTTTAAGAAATTACAACTTGGGCAGGCCATGGTGGCTCACTAGCAGAGTTCTTGCCTGTGATGCTGGAGACCCGGGTTCAACTCCCGGTGCCTGCCCATGCCAAAAAAAAAAAATAAAATATGACTTGTTGAGATTTGCTACACTATAAAAAACAACTGAAAAAGCTATTAACATATTCGTCCCTTTTCCAACTCTATAGTAAATTTGCTGAAGTTTTTTTTTTTAAGTTTTTTATTTTGAAAGTTATAGTTATTTTTCATTAGTGTTTTTTATATTAACACATGATGGGTCAATTATTATTAACTTAAATGAACTAATCATTTTTTTCATTTCTGTTTTAATTTTAATATGGTAAATATAGATAGATAATACCACATAAGCAAAAACTTTTTATGTTCTTCAATAATTTTTCATAGTGTAAAAAGATCCTGAGTCCAAAAGGTCTGAGAATTGCTAAATACCATTCTCCAATAAATTAACCAGGACTCCTTAGAAAAATGGCTAATTCCAGATCTGAAGCTGGAAAAGTACAAAATGAGTCCAGAATATCTTATTCCAGGAAGCAAAAGTGCTCAAGAGTTGAAAAGAACTTATCAATGTGACACAGAAAAGCCAGCTTTAAGGGCTCCCACTGGCCAAATTGGGAATAATTTAATCATCAAAATGATATGAATGGAAGATAACATATTAAATAGAAAAAAAATTGCAATCCATAATGATATTTAAGAAAAGATGGAGAAAGAAATAGGGAGAGAAGAAAGTTCTTTTTTTTAACAACAACAACAAAAAAGTGGCTGTTGAATATAGAAAAAATAATAAATTATAAAAGTACATTTGCAGACTCCCAATGTAATAACAGATTCAGACAGGTATCTCAAGGGATGCTAAAACTATTAGTGAGATGTTTGGGGGAATAGGGAGTCATATAGTCTCAAAATACTACCCCACAGATTATTTATTAATTACAAACAAGAAAGATATATTTACAGTGGAGACACATCTAGCAGACACCACTGCTTACTTATTAATACAAGAGGGAAAGAACATATTTACAGTGGGGAAATCAGGCTGTTACCACCTAAACCACAGAGCATTAGTAATGGAACCACTGATATCCTTCACTGAGAAAGGCATAAATCACCTATGGCTTGTTCTTGACAAAAATGTTAAACCTTAATAGAATCAGAAGGAAATGATCAGCAAGTTCAAATTATGGGGCATCCTACAGACCAACTGACCTGGACACTTCCAAAATGTCAGTGGCATGGGAGACCAAAAAAAAGGCCAGGGAATTATTCCTGAATAAAGGAGACTAAAAGAGAAACCACCAAATGCAATGTGTGGTCCTTAACTGGATTCTGGATGTAGGAGGGACCACAAGAATGCCAGGACTCCTATCTGCCCCAACTTGCTGCTGTCCCACCTGCAGGGCCCTTCGACCTCGTGATGTTTTACCCTGTAGCAGCACTGGACACACTTAGCTTCCTCCCATACCCTTTGTGAAACTTTCTCTTCCTTTGTTGCCCAAATATCCCATCTTTCTTAATTTTTTTTCTTTCCTTATCACCCCTGCCTTTTCACATTCTTTCTTTTCCTTCTGCACACTTGCAATACATTTCTGTCCTCCTAGAAAAAGATTGGCCTTTTATTTCCCGGGAGAACTCCCTTTTGGCTCTTCTAGAATTTGGAAAGCCTTCTCTGAGGCCCTCAGACTGTTGTTGCTCTTAATGAGATGTATGTATACTTCAGTTAAGGCAATTCCCAAGCTGTGCTGTAATTAACTTAAAAATTTTTTTTTTTGTATAATGTAACATATATACAAAGCAAAGAAAGAAAAATGTAATAGTTTTCAAAGCACTCTTCAACAAGTAGTTACAGGAACAGATCCCAGAATCTGTCATGGGCTACCATACCATCATCTCAGATTTTTCCTTCTAGCTGTTCCAGAACATAGGATGCTAGAAGGAATATTTTTTTTTTATCATCCAATCCCTTTTTTTTTCTTTTTTGTGAAAAATAACATATATATGAAAAAGCAATAAAATTCAAAACACAGCACCACAATTAGTTGTAGAACAGATTTCAGAGTTTTGTTACAATTTCATGGTTTTAGATTTTTACTTCTAGCTGCTCTAAGATACCAAAGATGAAAAGAAGTATCACTTTAATGATTCAACAATCATATTCGTTTGTTAAACCCTACCTTCTCTGTATAACTCCACCATCACCTTTGATCTTTCCATCCCATTTCTCATGGGTATTTGGGCTAAGGCCGTTCTAAATTTTTCATGTTGGGAGGGGCTGTCAATATACAGCGCAGGAAGATGGAACTAGCTGTTGTTCTGGAGAGGCTGGTTCCTCTAGGTTTCAGGACTTACCTGGTCCAGGAACCCAACTGGAGGTTGTAAGTTTCTGGAAGGTTACCCTAGTGCATGGAACCTTTGTAGATCTTATATATTGCCCTAGGTGTTCTTTAGGATTAGCTGGAATGGTTTTGGGTGGGGGTTGGCAAGTTATGATAGGTAGCAAGATCTAACTGAAGCGTGCATAAGAGTGACCTCCAGAGCAGCTTCTCAACTCTGTTTGAACTCTATCAGCTACTGATACTTTATTAAGATTACCTGTCATATTGTTTCAAAGAAGAAAATGGTGGTGGTTCTCACTTCCCGATTTCTCCTGCTGAATTGATTGATTCCATGGTACCAGGGCTGGATCATCCCTAGGAGTCATCTCCCATGCTGTTGATTCCATGGTACCAGGGCTGGATCATCCCTAGGAGTCATCTCCCATGCTGCCAAGTAGACTTTCACCCCTGGATATCATGTCCCATGTAGGGAGGAGGGCAACGATTCCACTTGCAGAGTTGGGCTTAGAGAGACTGAGGCCACATCTGAGCAATGAAAGAGGTCCTCCAGAAGTAACATTTAGGCATACCTATGGGTAGGTTAAGCTCCCACTACATACATAAGCTTCACAAGAGCAAGTCTCAAGATCAAGGGCTTGACCTTTTGATTTGGGTGTCCCTAATGTTTGAGATAGTATGTAATTAATTTTTATAAGTCTGCCCCCCACAATGACCACTCTGAGCTCCTACGTAGGAACCAGGAGCTCACTCACCTTTCTACTCCTGCTTCCTAACTGTGCCTGGCAAATAGCATTCACTTAAACATATACCCAGTTTATAAAAGATTTTTTTTTTATCAGTTGAAGTGAGTAGAAAAATGCCTCCCAAGTGTCTTAAGCTACATTTCAAACATGACTACCAGGTAAATAACATAAATGTAAAAGAATGGCATAAAGTACGAATTTTAACAAATCTGATTTGTTACAGTAACTTAGAGTAATTCAATTCAGCAGGAGAAATCGGGAAGTGAGAACCACCACCATTTTCTTCTTTGAAACAATATGACAGGTAATCTTAACTACTTATCTTTTTGTTTCCTGCTGTAAAACACTGCTTCATCTTCTCACAAGTAAGATCAGATCATTTTAATTTGTTAAAGTCCCTTTCAGGAATGGAAATTGCTTGGGAGCTTGCTCCTCTATTTAGAAGCCTCAGGAAGCTGGTTTGGCACTGCCTGTTGAGTGAAAAAATAAACGTGAGTTCGAGTCTTGCTGAGCCACTCACTGACTGTATGATCTTGGGCAGATAACTGAACAGTTCTGCTTCCTAATCTGTCATATGGTGACAGAAATACCCATTTTTAGATATTTCATGAGCATTGAATAGGGTTAAATCTTTTTGAAGTTATGTGACACATAATAATCAGTTCTTACTGTTTTGAAAATATTTGGTCAATCTAGTAAACTTCATAAAATGTTACCTCTGGTCAAACACTTAGGAAGCATGTAGCTTAAACCCTTTCTCTTAGAGATGCAAAACAGAAGCCCAGATAGTTTAAGTGACTGCACATGACAAACCCTCAACCAACCCCAGAGAAAAAGTTTAGGTGTCAGTGAACTGGTCCTTTCCTTTTGGCTCATGCCAAAAGAAGTAGAGGGGTCTTTTTGTGATAGGGTAGATTTATATTGCCAAAGGTCAAACATTTTTTTCTACCTGTCCACAATTTGCAGAGAATGAAGAAAGTTATTCTTTACCGAAGGCTAGAGTATTTGTCCTCAAGCTCCCTCAGAGGGAGAGTCATATACAAAGGGGGTGAACCGAACTATGGTGGATTGAATTATGTACTCCAATTCAGGCAGTGTTTTAATTTGTTAAAACTGAAGAAATGCAATATACAGAAATAGGTTGGTTTTTACAATGGGGATTTATTAACTTACAAGTTCAATTCTGAGGCTGTGAAAATGTCCAAATCAGGGCATCAACAGGATAATACCTGGATTCTGAAGATTGGCTACTGGTGAGGTTGGGCTCCTTTGTCAGAAAGCAAGGCACATAACAATGTCTGCAAGTCCTTCTCTCCTGGGTTTCATTGTTTCCAGGTTCTGTCTTCAGGGGCTTCCCCTCTGAACTGCTGTGTGTTTTTCTCTTTTAGCTTTTCTCTTTCTGTTAGCTTCTGTGTGTCTTTTCTGCCTTTTATCCTCTTATATAGGGCTCCAGTAAGAGGATTACGACCCACCCCAGGGCACTCCTCAACTGAAATAACCTAATCAGATGTCTGCAACCACTCTAGGTCTGTATCCACAAGAATGGGTTTAAAAGAACATGGTCTTTTCTGGAGTACATACAGCTTCAAACCATCACAACATGCTCTTGGTCTTGGTCTGCATTCTGGTCAGTGTGTACTCATTGTAAATAAGATCTCAAGATGTTACTTCAGTTAAGATGTGGCCCCATTGAATCAGGTTGGTTTTAATCTGGATTACTGAATTCCTTTACAAGCAAAGGTGAAAGACTGAGAGAAGCCAGGAGAGGCCACTATGCACATGTGCATTGCCAGATGACAAAAAAGTCAAGGACCAAGGATCCCATGCAGCCAGCCCCAAAATGCCACCATCTTCGGGGACAATTGCTGATGCCTCAATTTAGGACTTTTAGTTCAACACCATGAACCAATAAATTCCTATTGTTTAAGTGAACCCACTGCATGGTATTTGTTTTGGTATTTGGGAAACTAAAACACCTACCAGGCCTCTCTGTAAGGAAACCTGGAGAAAGGCAACAGTTTTTGTCATAAAAGAAACCATTCAAAGGGTCCAATATTGAATGTAAGGTTTGACTGCACACAGTTGTGAACCAGATATTCTGATGCTTCTCCATCCTTGAAGGGTTTCACACTGAGTTCCAAACCTGTATACCCTAACTGGATATCAGTTAGGAATCCCTGGGTGCTTGAGATACAATCATGAACAAAGCAACATGAATATCCCTGCCCTTCACGGGGTAGACTAGGGAGGGATAAGCATTAATCAAATAGTCACACAGATGGCTGTACAGTAACAAAGCCTTGCACTTCATAAATGTTAGTTGAAGGAATGAGTACATTGATGCATGATCCATCCCTTTAAGGCCCAAATAAGTGTTGTCTGATTTCTCAACTTGCTTACAGTCCAAGATTTTTTCAGGTTCCATCTCCAGGTATTTCTGGGAATCCAAAAGAATTTTGGGATGGTCTAAAAATTACTCTGTCATCACCCCAGCCAGCAACTAACAGATCTTGTCTCTTCTCTTGGTCACTGTTAGTACCCAGGCTGCTTCTATTCCTCCTAATAGAAGGTATTTTCCCTGAGGTGAGCACATGCTAAGACTAGGCCAGTGATATTTAAGAAAAATTTGCTGAGGGCTTAGAGATAATAGAAAGCAATCAAAAGGCAAAGAGTAACAACAAAAAGAAATGCAAATCTGAAGACAGAATAGCAGGTATAATGGCTTTTCTATCCATGGGGCAAGAAAATGGGGTTCCAACTGAGCTTGTCTGCTGCCATGTTGCTGGGAAGAGCTCCTTTCCTGAGCTTCCTTAATCATAGGGTCTTCATTCAGTGTCCACCCCAACTCACCAAGCCCTGAATGGTTGTGGGGAGCAGTAGTCGCCTCACCACCATTCTCAGGCCAGACTCCCCTGTAAATGTAATCTCAAAGATGCAACCCCATGCCCAATTGAGTGGTTCTTTTACATTAGGTAGAGACTTTAACTGCTTATTTTCTTAAACTTTTTAATTATAGAATAGAATGTTACCTTTACCTTTGCCTAAGAAAAAGCCTCAATGAAATATTATTTTCCACACAATATTTCCACACATGCCCACAAAGCCTTTCTGTCCTCAAATGTGAATTCAAATGCAGAAATCTAGAGAATCCAAAGTCATTTTGATATAGCCCTTTTCTCCATGCTTCTAGCATTCAAAAAAAATATTGGACTCCAATCTTGGCTAAAGCTTACCACATACCATGTGCTCATTACATTGAACATGGCATGCGAGCAGAGCACATTATCTCCATTACTCCTCTTGTTTCCATGTTTCTTGTCTACTTCCATCTGCAAAACTTTCTCAAAGTACCCTTCCCTGAATTACATCTCTCCACTATTTTCTGTTCTCCTTTGGAAACAAAATAATGATTTGTTTTCTTATGTTTTTCCTGGAGTTCAGTGGCAGAGTGATCCCCTCTAAATAATGGTTCTGCCCGAAGAAGAGAGTACTGCTACTGAGATTGATCAAGAAAGATGTCAAAGCACTTGTATCACAAGTGGGTTGATCTGCTATGCCTATGTAGAAATATAGGTGCTAATGGAAATGGAAAGAGTAGAAGAGATCTTTGAAAAATACATGTCAGACATCTAAGGAAAGATGGTAGACTGAATAGCTACTTGCCTCCTTTCTGAAATCCTACTTAAACACAGAAAAGAGATTTTCTAAAGGTATAAGCTCATGACTTACAGAGAAGAATAGGAGAGGAAACAATAGCACCAATATATAGTGAAATAAATTAAAGCTCTTAGCAGATTTGGAGAACCAAATCTTGGGCTGTCAGTGCAGAAAACTAAGAACCAACACAATTTCTTGGAAAAACACCCCCCAAAGCTCAAGATTTGTAAACAACTATCTTCAAGAAGAAAGATGTAGGCAACTGCTAAATAAGGAGGATCATCCTGACAATCAGTTTTTAAAGAAGCTGTTGGATCTCCAGATCCCCTCCCCAATTATATACATAGCTTGGTAATTTCACCTTTCTTATCCCAGCAAAAGATGGAGTTAAGTCTCTAGAGAAGGGAAAAGGGAGGGTCCCTGGAATGGGGAGCCCCAGGCACAGCTAAGGACAGGACTACTATGCGATCATGGGGCAGTTGTCACAGATGCTCTTTCCCCAAATTCTTTGCATGGTCAAGTGCTGCTCATCCTTCAGGCCCACCTCCTCTTTCAAGCTTCCTTGGATTTTCAAAGATAGTTTCCAAGCTCTGATAAAACCCTCAACTATTCCTTCAAAGCGCTTGTCACATTTGTATCTACATGCTTATTCGTGTGATTTTATCTGTTGTTGTCCATTTATAGATGATAACAATCTCATAAAGTCAGGGGCTGTGTTGTCTGGTTTGGTTTACAGCAGTACACTATTCTCAGTCCTACAGCTCAGTGTTTGGCACATAATAAGATTCAATAAATGTTTGTTAGTTGAATGAATATTTGAATAAAGGTCATTGTAGGCTTCAATATAGTTCATGTGAAGAAAAAGCAAGAGGCTTATACATGAACTGGAAGTGAGAGAAGAGACCTGGGAACCAAAGGAAAGAACAGGATGGAAAATCAAACTGCAAGAGGACTCAATGATAAATTCCAAAACGTAGGAAATAAACTACACAATGGTTCCTTAGTGTCGATTTAAACTTCCAGAGCTGAACCAGAGAGAAGTTTCCAAGGATTTTGGGGTAAAATAATAGCAACAGTTAGAAAGCTGGACAATACCAAGATTTGGTGGGGATTTGAGGATAAGCATTGCTTGAGGGAGAGTGTAATGGTGCAACCATTTTGGAGAGCAGATAAGAATTACTTTAGTCAAATTAAGTTTAGGTCTATTGTGGCAGTTTGAAGTTGTTATGTCCCCCCAGAAAAGGCCATGTTCTTTTAATTTGTTCTTGTGGGTGCAGACCTAATTGTAAGTGGACCTTCAGGTTAGGTTATTTCAATTGAGATGTGATCTATTTCATTCAAGGTGGGTCTTAATCCCTTTACCAGAGTCCTTTAAAAGAGGTGAGATTAATAGAAAGCACAGAGAAACTGGAGAGAAACAGAAAGATAAGGACACACCCGTAGAAGCTTATAGAGGAAGTCACTGAAGCCAGAAGCTGAAAGCAAGGAAACCCAGGAAAGGACCAGCAGAAGCCAGCCATGTGCCTTCCTGTGTGACAGAGGTGTCCCAGATGTCAGCAGACCTTTCTTTAGAGAAGATATCATCCTGTCAATGCCTTAATTTTGGCAGTTTCATGTTCTTAGAACTGGAAATTTGTAAACAAATAAATCCCCATTGTAAAAGCCAACCCATTTCTGGTATATTGCATTTCAGCAACTTCAAGTAACTGAAATATTTACCTTATGCTTCCACAATTATCCTTCCAGGTATTTAGCTCAAGGAAATTCTGTTGTAGGTCCATACATTTGCATGCATAAAGATGCTCATCTCAGCTTTATTCGTGGTAGCTAGAAGTAGGAGACAACCTGGTTATCCATCACAGAGAGAAGCAATGGGTAAAATGTGATAGGTGCAGCATGGGATATAATGTTGCTGTTAGAAGCAATAAATTAGATGTATACATAGAAACATAGGTAGAACTTTAAAACAGTGTGCTTGGTGCTGAAATTAAGAAATGTGATATATGATGCACAATGTTCTCAGAAAATTAAAAATACATGTACATAAAGCAATAATATAAATATTGCAAGAGTATTAATATAAAAAGCTACAGAGTCAAATGTTTGCTTATGGCAGAGGGAGGGCACTGGGAGTGGGGAATAGAGAAAAAAGGAATGAATTAAATGAATGAATGAATGTGAATAATAAGAAAAGAAGCAAAAGAAAAATGCACAGACCAATAGTCATAATGTGTGTTCAAGTGAGTGGCATGATTAAGTCAGCAATTGGAGTCCAAACAACAGCCCAAAGCAACCAAACAACCAAACAAAGAAATCACAATAAAGAAAAAGAAGAAAGAGCTACCTAATGGGGGTAGGTATACCAGTGCACCCATGATTCGAAAGAGGAAATCTATGTTTATTTAAAAATTGAAGTCTATGTGACAAAAGGGCAAAAAGAAAAATAATGAAATGCATATTAGATTTTTTAAATGTCAAAAGATTGTGAGGGAGTCCTGGGTATGCTAATACACAAAAATATTCTCTGCAGGCTTAATTATTATTTACAGTATTTGATTTACTTAAAACATGCCTGTGGCTTTAGGGTGTTTGAGTGTAAGGATAAAATGGAATTTAAGATTGCCATCATATAGCTACAATCTCCTTTCTGGAGACAACAAAAGTCTTATCTGTTAGAAAATGCAAGGCCAAGCTAAAAAAACAAATCAAGTACTGCTCATTTCTAAGATACTTAGAAGACAGTGTTCATTATATGACTCGGAGCTCGGTCTATTCTGAAGTCTAGTCATATATACTGGCTCTTACATGACAACTTGTATTTGTTCTTCTAGTTTATTGCTTTCAAAAGCATTCTATTGTTATTTAGGTTAAAAGTAATTTGTAACTGATAATAATTAAAGTGCCCAAGTTGACAATTTGATTACTTTTCCAAAAAAAAAACATTCCATCAAATGCTCACTCATATTTTCAATATGCATTCTTTTTTGACAAGAATTTTATCTATGCAAATATTTTGAATTAGGAAAAACTCAATGTTTATTTATAAAATTTTTAATCAGCATTGCAAAAAGTATTTAGAGAGCCACTTTTTGTTAACAAAAGAATAGGGAAGAAGAGAAATTCCAGAGACATCAGATGAAAAGTTCCAAAGGCACACACACCAGTTTAAACATCTGCAGTTTAACCATGGTTGCATAACAGGTTATATCCATCCCTTCATTTTTACAATGTTTTTTTCTTATATTTTTCTTTCCCTTTCCCAACTTGTTAAGATTTGGTTTTATGTTCAAGATTTTTTTTCCGACCCTTGTTCAGTTTTACCCAGAGGACAATCACGAGCCTGGGAATGGCCTCTCTCATGGTCAGGTTCATGCGTCAACTTGGCCAAGTGGTGGTACCTGTTTGTCTGGTTGGGCAAGTGCTGGCCTGTCTGTTGTAATGAGGATATTTCATAGAATTAGATCATGATCACACCAGCTACATCCACAGCTGATTCCATTTGTAATCAGCCAAGGGAAGTGTCTTCTGCAATGAGTGATGCTCAGTCTAATCATGGGAAGCATTTTAAGGAGGATTCAGAAGAGACAGGCTCTTTTCCTGCTTCAGCTGGCGAGCCTCTCGTGGGGAGTTTGTCCAGACCCTCCAAGCGGAATCATCGGCTTCACAGCCTGCCCTGCAGATTTTGGACTCTGTGTTCCTGTGGCAAGTGAGACACTTTTATAAATTTTATATTTGCGAGTGTTCCCTGTTGATTCTGTTTCTCTAGAGAACCCTAACTAATACAGCCTCATTAAAGGTAGAGGTAAGGGACTATGGCCCAGGTGGAAGAAATGCAAGAGACAAAGCCAGAGCTGCATGTTGAGGAGCATACAGATGTGGCATGCATATTTTCATGCTTTGCTAAAACGTTGGATGCTACCTTGAGCACAATTAATATTTAGAAAATACTTGTTATGGTAAGGAGGAGATTGTGTCTTCTGGCTCCTCCTGAAAAGCCATTCAACTGTGGTGTGGCCTAAGGTGGGCCCTCCAGGACGACGACTTAAAAGAAGAGGGCCATGTGCGAGAGTGAGATGGGAGAATGAAGATGTAGCAGCCCAGGGAGTAGACTACTTGAGGGTAGGCCCATTCACCTGGCTTTGTTAGGGAATTGTGTTGGTTGAAGCTAAGATGTCTGCAATGTCTAGAAGTTCTTGTAAACATTTTCAAGAAGTCCAGAGGACTTTGGGCAAAATACAGAAACTTAAGAAGGAAGAAATATTATATCTTCTGGAACAGTCAAAACTAACAAGACCAGATTGTTGGGAAAAACGACTCATCGCCAAGATATCATTTTTCTCTAGTTTTGAATGATTAAATACATAAATAAGAACAAATAGACAAATAGGATAATCCCCCAGTGAATGGCCAGAGACTGATTATAGACTCCATGTCAACAAGACAGCCGGGACCTGTGAAGTTTACTCTGTTCAGGGACTGTGCCTGCTCTCAGCTCTCTGCACAGTGTCCAGGGGATATCAGCATGAGGATGCAGTTCCCTAGGAAGTTGGCATAGAGCCAGGAGATGATTGTTTCCACTAGCACAGCCACTCATTTGACCCATTGTTGTATGCTGCGCCAGGTGCTGCCTGCCATGTGCCACACCCACTATTAAAGGAGGTTGGGCCCCTCTCCTAGAGCAAGTCCCATGTGGCTTTCAACAAGACTGCGACTGACACCTGCATGTCTCTTCAAAGGCTAACAAGAAAGAGGGAGCCTTTGTGTGTCACTCCACTGAGCATCTACCAGTGAATTCCAGCCTGTACCAGGTGAGACTGGCATTTACCAGAGCCCTTTGCTGCATATCACTGAAGCATAATCCCAGTTACTGTTAGGTGGCCTATTTTCTCCCATCTTTTTCCTCTGGCAGATATCTTTACATCGTTGTCATTACGTAGACATAATTTTTCCTTTTTTTAATTGATTAACAACTTTTAGTAAGCATTTTTATGATGATAACAAATCATAATTTTATATATGGATTGTATCATTCATTTTATGAAATGAATTATCACAAAATGCAGGCACCCCCTTAACCAGAACCCAGATCAAGAAACACAAAATTAATACCACCCTAAAAGCCCCTCTCATGGTTTATTCCTATCTCTACGCCTTGAGTATATAACATGTTTTTTTCTCTTATCAAGTTTCTAAATAATCTTAATAACCATTCACTTTAATGATTCCAGAATTTCCTAATAACTTAATGTGCCATAGTTAACTTAGCTATTCCTTTGTTGATGAGCAATTAAGTTGCCTTAAGGTTAACAGGGTCTTTAAAAGTCTCTAATATGTGTGCTGGTCTGAATCTGTGGTGGACCCCAGACAAGCCATGCCCTTTAATCCTCATTCAATATTGCTGGGTGGGAGCATTTTGATTTTTTCCATGAAGATGTGACCCACCCAGTTGTGGGTGGTAACTGTTGATTAGATGATGTCCAGGGAGGTATGTCTCCACCCACTGAAGGTGGAGTTTTTTACTGGAATCCTTTAAAAGAGGAAATATTTTGGAGAGAGTCCCTTTTGGTAGAGCCACGAGAAAGCCAGCAGATGCCGCCATGTTCGCCATGTGTCCTTCCATCTGAAAGGGAAGCGTTGAACCTTGTCGGCCTTCTTAAACCAAGGTATCTTTCCCTGGATGCCTTAAATTGGATGCTTCTATAGACATGTTTTAACTGGGACATTTTCTCGGCCTTGGAACTGTAAACTAGCATATGATTAAATTCCCCTTTTTAAGAGCCATTCCATTTCTGATATATTGCATTCCGGCAGCTAACAAACTAGAACAGTATGTTTTGCATTATTTTCTTAGATGACAAGAACTGGGGTTACTGAGTCAAAGGCTATCAACTTTTTATAAACCAGCTCTGTATCATATAAGCTCTGTGACCTTGAACTATTCAGGTAGCTTAAGTTCTCTGTGCTCCATGCATCTTCTAAGAATAAAGGCATCCTCATAAATAAACTCAATACCACTGTTCATACTTAAGAAAATTAACAATAATTCCCTAATTTCTGACTGACCATATAGTTATCATTCAAACCAGGACAACTTTCAGCATGAAAGTGGCGGTATTAATAACCTTGCCTGAATAACAGGCATAAACCTGTCCCAGGCAAACTGAGAACTATAGTAACTCTCCTAAAACATCAGCTACATTCAGTCCATATTAAAATTTCCCCAGTTGTCAAAAAAATGGTTTTCAAACCAGGATCCACTCAGGTTATGCTTTACATTTGATTAAGTCTCTTTAATCTCCTCTTCCCATTACATTGACTTTTGTTGTCTGTGAATGGCCCACATTCTTGATTTGTCTGATTGTTTCTTCACCATGTCATTTAACTTTTTCTTCTATCTCCTGTGTTTCCTGTAACTAGAAGTTAGGTCTAAAGGTCATTAGATGAAGATTAAACTTTGTGTAAGAATACACTATAGATGCTGCTATGTGTTCCACATGGCACCACATCAGCATAGAATGTCAGGATGAGCCCCTGTGAATGATGGTTCCATCATTTATTTAAAACAGTGGCTGCCAGATCATTTACTTTGCAATTAGCAAGTAAATCTGTGGGATGACACTTCAGGACCAGGCAAATACTCCATTCCCCAAGGCATTTTTCCCTAATTGTTTTTGTGTTTATTAGTGAACCTTCCCCAAATCCATGATTTCATTTGGGTTGCAAAATAGTGGATTTTCTAATTCAATCATCCTTCCACATTCATTGTTAAGCTTCTTTTTGTGAAGAAGGTCTTTCCCTTATCTACTGGATGAACCACAGTTTTTCTTAAGAAGACAAGGTAAATGTTAAATTTAAACCTTTTAATTGCTAATTTCACAGTAAGGAGTTAAGTCATCTCCCAAGGGAGCAAATGAGTTTCTCCCTCTCCTCACCCTCCCCTGCCACATACACACACACACATCATGGACTCATTAATTTTTCTTTGGCTAATGGGAGCCTCTATAGGCTGGCTTTTATATCTTTTTGACATCCTCCCATTTACCTTTGAGTACTTAGGTGCTTTCTGAAAGCATCAGCTGTCCCAGAGTCACTTACACTTTCTATGCCCCAGAACTGGGGCATTTTTTCTAGGAGCCCTAGGGTGCTTTGTAAAAATACAGATTCAGAATTAAAATCTGAATTTTAAAACTAGCACTCTCCCCCCATGCAGTTTTTAATATTTAATTAGGTTTGGGATGCTTTCACTAATGTAAGACCTAGCACAATTCCTGGCATACAGTAGGTGCTCTAAAAAATTCATTTTCTTTCCTGCCCCTAGACTAGAGACTTGACTTAAACTCAAGTATGGATTCAGACCCAAAATAAGTTGCATTAATTTGCAACATTTAAATTCAATAAAATTAAAATATCAATTTTGTTCTAAATCAAGACATAGAAAATTCAGTAGGGCGGCTGCCGTGGCTCAGCAGGCAGAGCTCCGACCTGCCGTGCTGGAGGTCTGGAGTTCCATCCCTGGTGCCTCCTGCCCATATGCAAATTAAAAAAAAAAAAATTCAGTAAACCAGGGTATCATGGCTTACAAGCTAATATATTTATCTAAAACCACTGACCCTGAGCAAGACCAGAACATCAAAGTTTTTCAATGTGTGAATAAACTGATATTTTATTTGCCTTCAATTATTTCCCTTCATTTCTGAAGTATCTTCACAACACCCTAGAGATCATATCTTAGATCTATTTCTAAATCATGCCGAAGCAAATTCTGCTGTCTCCTCTGATAACATATTCCTGTGTTTTAATTTAGGATCTTTCGATCATAAATCAGTACATTTAAAGACATGCTCCAATTTTATCCATTTCTCTCTTTCTTTATCAAAAATGATCATGGCTTTCCAAGTGCTCTGTAAACTGTACAGTGATAGACAATATAAGGATTATTATCATTCACATCAGACACAGAGGATAGCTGGTTACCTCAATAAACATGCCCCAATATGTGAAATTTCGTTTTATCACACTAATAAAATAGTAGCCCTGCCATAAATATCTGTTGAATGGATGAATTAATTGATAGCCAACCCTTGCAAAATGTTTCACAGTTTACAATGCACTTTCACACCTCTTTCTCATTAGATCCTCACCAGCAATCAGTGAGTTGAATATTACCATCATGCTCATTTTATAGATAGAATAACACTGAGGAGGCTCCCTGTGAGTTAAAGGTTTTAGCTATCATTTGAGCTCACATCCTGTATATTATGTCTTCCCCTCACTGTTAGCTTAAGAGGACTATGCCAACTCCATTTGGAATCTGAAGATAATAGATGCCCAAACTCATTCCTCCTGGCAAAATCATAGCTGGGTTTAGCTACTGTGGCTGATTGCCCTATTAGTGCTTCCAGGCCAGCCTGGGGGCAAAATTTGCTAACAGCCCCAGGGAGAAGTGGCAGGAGGAGCAGACCTGCCTGGAAGCCACCCACTGAATACCCTTGCTTCAGAATACACTGCTCTCCAAGCCCATTATACTAGGTATCTCATGATGTGAAAATATCATACAGAGAAAAATAATTGAAATGGAAAGCCAAAGTTTAAACTGATTAGAGTTGCTTTGGTTTCATAATCAGCCATCCCCTGAAAGTCACATTCTTGAGTCAGATATCGGTCCCCAAATGCATGAAAAAAACAAACACTTCCTTCATGCATACTCATCAAAATATGTCACTAAGATTTAAAACAAGGTTATAGAGGATCTGTGTGCCTTAGAGATAGATCCACTTGGGACTAAATCCTGGCATTCACACTACCTTGATCAAGTCGCTTAACCTCTCTGGGCCTCAATTTACTAGTCAATAAAGCCAGATTAGTGATCCCTCGTAAGATTGTAATGAGGAATAAAAGGGACTACATCATGGACTTGCATATATTATATTTAATTTACACAAGTTCACACCTACATGGTTTCTGCAAAAAAGGCAAATATTTGAAGACAGCTTTAGGTCTGTTAGAGTTTCCTTGAGTGCCCCAAGCATGATTATTTTTCTGGACAACTTTGTCTATTTCTTTTGTAAACTGTGCAACAGAAGTCTAACAATTCATAACAAAACAGAGTGCTTACCTTGCTCATTCTGGAATATCTCCTTAGGTTAATCCAGCAGAGATGGCCTTAATTTTTACTACAGCACCATTCACCTGCTTCCCACATCCCCCTGGTGTTCTCTTGTCAAGTCACATCTCTTCCTTCTGCCCTTGTATGGTTGCCTTTATTCTGATCCTTACACTAATCCCTAGAAATTTCATCTTGAAAGGTTCCAGTTTGTTGAGGAGCTTTAAATCCTGATGATGTCATCCAACCTATTTGTCATGCCTCCCTGCCTTATGTCTCTCCCACAACTGGATAAATCATTTCCCAGGTGTCGATGACCATGCTGAGCCGCCGTGAGTCCTGACGTCTACACCGCTCTGGGTGAAAGGTCCAGTGTGAATGGTCCTTCTTATTTAACCTTCTTCCTTCCAGGCTGGAAGGTTTTCAAATCACAATCGGAAGCAATCAAATGAACCAGAGCTGGTTCCCAGGTGGCAGAGAAGAGTCCTCGTAGGTCTTCAGAAGGTGGGATTGACAGTAACTGGACCCACCTTTCGCCAATAAAGGCTGCTTCTTTAACCACGGGACCCTGGTGACACCAAACCTTTAGTGTCAGATATCGGTCCCCTGTGGAAAACATTCCACAGAAGCATACAGCACCCATTTGAACAGGAACTGAGTTGGCCTTGAAGGGAGCAGAGAATCAAAGGAGACCTTGTCCTTGGTCGAGAAGGCAGTTTACCATATTCTGAATGTAAAAGCCATTTGAAGGATTAAGTTTTCATATGTCACTATAAACGCCACTCATGATTTTCATGGTGAAATTCAAAGACTGTATCAGTTATGTACATTATTTTAGCTATTCTACAGAAAGCACCTAGGGAATAGATATAACATCTTCTAATCTTCCTGAATTTTGGTAGAGTGAGTAGAGCAATATTTGGAGCTTTAAATCCTCCTATGTCTAAATTCACTGGTTCCAATACTATACACTCTATGTTTATGCAGGTATACAGTAATTCAGGTCAGTAATTTCAAAGTGGCTTATGGTTAGGCAAAAATCCTGTTACAGTAAGAACATTTGAATAAATTCGGTAATTCATCCTGCTAAGCTTTAAATATTTGCACCTGTATGCAAATCTCCCTGAACACACCCATTGGAACTAATCCACTAAAAATATGCAAAAAGATTATAGGCAGGAAAATATTCTTTATAAATGTAAGGAATAATGACAAAGCAGTATTCTATTTTGCCCTTCAGAAAGTTAGATTCCTGCTATTTTTGCTATGAATTTACTATCGTTATACAACTGTTCAATCCCCCTTTTTATTCTCTTCTTTGAAATGCAGGTTTCTCCCAAACATTGAAATAAAAAATAACTTTTTTTCAATCACTTGTGAGGAGTCCTCTTCTTTCCAGCGTTTTCAAAATGTAAAACATAAAGCAAAATTTGCTGTTGTTCTGTGTTTAAAATTCACTTTAACAGCAGCAGTGTCAAGCCAGTAACTGTGGGAAACAATATCAAACAGAGATGAATCAACTTCACACTGGGACCAAAAGGAGAGGAAATTCAACTGGCTAACTTCCCAACTTTATATTTGGGATTGATTAAAAACCCTTTTATTCCAGATATCTATTTTATTTCCTTTTGCTTTATTCTTCTTTTCTTTTGTGACTTCTGATGCAGGGAATTGTGGTAATCCTACTTCTCCACTCAGGGCACACCACCATCTTGCACCATGCAGGTTCTCTCTCGTTTCATTATTATTTTTTCCTTTCATTCCCATGCTTCTCCCATATCACCACCGTAAAAGAAAGTATCCACTCTATGTGTTTTAGACATATATATGAATATGTATATTTCCATTAAAGTATTAATATTGCATTGAATTTATGTTTCAAATTTGCCTAAATAGTATTGCTGTTATGCCTTTGATTTTCTTTCTGGTTTCCTTTAGTAGCATTTTGCCTTCATTAGAGACATTGTGAATTTACAGAACAATCATGCACAAAATACAGGATTCCTATATACCACCCCACGGACAACAACTTGCATTAGTGTGGAACATTTGTTACAATTGATGATAACACATTTTTTAAATTGTACTATTAATTAAAGTCCATGATTTAAAGCAGCGTTCAGTATTTGTGTAGTGTAGTTCCATGGATTTAAAAAAAATTTTTTTTCTTCTACTACCATATATCCAATGTAGCATTTTCCCCTTTTAATCACATTCAGATATATATTTCAATGCTGTTAATTGCATTCAAAATGTTGGGCTACCATCACCAGCATCCCTCACCCAAGCATTTCCAACATTCCAAATAGGAACCCTGTACATTTTAAGCTTTAACTTCCCATTCCCTATCCCCACCCCATCCCCTGGTAATCTATATTCTAGATTCTGACTCTAGGACTTTGCTTATTCTAATTGTTTCAATTCAGTGAGATCATACACCATTTGAACTTTCGTGTCTGCTTATTTCACTAAACGCTATGTTGTCACATGTGTCAGGACTTTCATTCTTTTTTAAGGCTGAATTCTATTCCATTGTATGTTTTTACCACGTTTTATCCATTATTCATTGATGGACACTTAGATTGCTTCCATCTTTTGGCAATTGTGGATAATGCCACATCACAATCAATATACAAATATCCATTCAAGTCCCTGTTTTCAGTTCTTTTGGGTATATACCTAGTCGTGCGATTGCCAGGTCATATGGTAGTTCTACACCTAGCTTCCTGAAAAACTGCCAAACTGTCTTCTACAGCAGCTATATCATTTTATATTGCCACCAGCAATGAATAAGTTTATCCTATTTCTCTGCATTCTCTCAAACACTTATTTTCTGTTTTTTTTTTTTATAGCAGCATTTAAGAAGTGCTTTAAATGTGAAATGGTATCTCATTGTGGTTTAAATTTTCATTTCCTTAATGGCTAATGATGTTAAGCATCTTTTCATGTGCTTTCTGCCCATTTGTATATCTTCTTTGGAGAGATGTCTGTTCAAGTCTTTTGCCCATTTAATTGAGGTTGTTTGTCTTTTTGTTGTTGAGTTGAAGGACTTCTCTATATATTCTGGATCTTAATCCTCTGTCAGATATGTGATTTCCAAATATTTTCTCCCATTGTATAGTTTGGCATTGTATTTCATGATAAAGTACTTTGGGGAACAAAAGTTTTAAATTTTCATGAGGTCCCATTTATCTATCTTTCTTCTGTTGCTTGTGCTTTGCCTAACACAAGGTCCTGAAGATGTTTCCATATGTTTTCTTCTAGGAATGATAGATATGGCTCTCATATGTAGGTCTTTGATCCCTTTAGAGTTGATTTTTGTAAATGGAATGAGATAGGATACACCTTTCTTTTGCAAATGAAGATCAGTTTTCCCAGAACCATTTGTAAAGGAAACTATTTTTTCACAATTGAGTGGTCTTTGCCACTTTGTCAAAAATCAGTTCGCCATAAATATTACAGTTGACTTCTGAGCTCTCAATTCTATTCTATTGGTTTAAAAATCTGTCCTTTTACCAGTGCCATGTTGTTTTTTTTAATAGGTTTTTTTGTTTGTTTGTTTGGAGGTGCATGGACTGGGAACTGAACTCGGGTCTCCCACATGGTGAGCAAGCATTCTACCACTGAACCACCCATGCACCCCATGGTGCTGTGTTGTTTTGACTATTCTGGCTTTGTAATAACTTTTAAGATCAGGAAATGTGACTCCTTCAACTTCCTTCTTCCTTTCAAAATGGCTTATTTATTCAGAGCCCCATACTGTTCCATAGAAGATGATTAGATTTTCCATTTCTTCAAAGAAAGGCCAATGTCTGTCACATGGGAAGGCACGTGGCTGGCATCTGTTGGTTTTTGATCTGAGTTCTATTTCTTCCAGCTTCTGATGCCAGTGGTTTCCTCTCCAAGCATCTGTGGGTCTTCAGTTACTTCCTTTGGGTCACAGCTCTGGGTTCTGGGTTGCTTAGCATCTCACGGGAAGGCACACGGCAACGTCTGCTGGCCTCTGCATCTCCAAACATCCCTATCTAGGCATCAGCTTTCTCTGTCAGCACTTCAAACATCTCCAAATGTCTAATATATCTCTGTCAGTTCTGAAGCAACTGTTCTCCAAGCATCTGAGCTTCCTTCAAAACGTTCCCTCTTTTAAAGGACCCCAGTGAACTAATTAAGCTGATAAACAAAACTGACAGAAATGACAGAAGGCTCAGAGCTGACAGAACCTTCGCAGCAGAGCTAACACAGTTATGAACACATGGAGAACAGAGACATGAATGCTGGAGATACTTGGAGCCCAGCAGATGTCACCATGAGATGTTAAGCGAGCCAGAACATGGAAAGAGCCACAGAAAGCCGAGAGATGAAAGCCAGCCCTAGAGAAGCAAAGTGAGAAACTCCCACATAGAGACTGAAAGCGACAGAGCCCAGGATCAAGGGACCAGCAGATGACAGCCACATGACTTCCCAGCTAACAGAGGGCTTCCTGACCCATTGGCCTTTCTTGAGTGAAGGCAACCTCTTGTTGGTACCTTAATTTGAACACTTTCACTTCCTTAGAACTGTAAACTCGTAACTTATTAAATTCCCTTTATAAAAGCTGTTCCAGTTCTGGTATATTGCATTCCAGCAGCTAGAAAACTAACACAAACTAACACACGATGTTTATTTGGTGCAAAACCTATATTTTGGGTAGTGCATTTCCTAATTTAGCTTGTGCAATCAGTTTAGTTGAACACCATAAATATTTGGAATCTTGATTATGGCATGAAACTTTATTGATTTGTTCAGGTTAGTGTGATGCCCCGATATATCCCAGAGTAGTTTGGAAAGTGAATAAAGAAGTTGCAAGATTCCTTTGGGACACTGGGGAGAAAGGAGGAAATATTCAACTTTGTCATTTGGAGAATTTCTGATATTCCCGCAAGCAGTGGGGACAACCAAATCAATAGGCTGAGCCCTTGATCTTGGGATTCACCCATTTGAAACTTATTCCTTCAAAGGATAGTCTAAGCCTACTTAGAATTAGGCCTAAGAGTTAACTCCAGAGAACCTCTTTCATTGCTCAGATGTGGTCTCTCTTTCTAAGTCAACAAGGCAAGTGTTGTTGCCCTCCCTACTGTTACATGGGACTCTCAGGGGTATAAATCTCCTTGGCAATGTGGGGCAGAAATTCTGGGATGAGCTGGGTCCTGGCATCAAGGAATTGAGAAAGCCTTCTTGGCCAAAAGGGGGAAGAGAGAAATGGTACAAAATAATGTTTCAGTGGCTGAGAGATTTCAAACAGCATTGAGAGGTTATCCTGGAGGTTATTTTTATATAAAAACATATATATATATATATATATATATATATATATTCTTATATGGAATGGCTGCAGGGAAGAATATATATATATATTCTTATATGGAGTGGCTGCAGGGAAGTAGTTGAAACTGTTGAACTGTGTTCCAGTAGCCTTGGTTCTTGAAGATGATTGTATAAAGATAGAACTTTTACAATGTGACTGTGGCATTATGAAAACCTTGTATCTTTTGCTCCTTTTATCCTAGGCATGGACAGTTGAATAAAAAAATGTGGATAAAAATTAAATAAATAATAGGGGGGTCAAAGGTAAAATGACTTGAGTAGATGGAAATACTAGTAGTCAATGAGAAGGAAGGATAAGGGGTATGATATATATGAGTTTTTTCTTTTATCTTTTTATTTCTTTTTCTGGGGTGATGCAAATGTTCTAGAAAATGATCATGGTGATGAATACACAACTATGAGATGATATTGTGAGCCACTGATTGCACACCATGTGTGGAATTTTTGTGTGTTAAGATTTAGCAATAAAAACATATATTTTTTTAAAGTGACTTCCCTATTCATGTTATTTTTTCCATATAAATTTCTAATGATTTCTTTCAGTATATCTAAAATTCCAGCTGGAAATTTTGTTTTCATTGCAAAGAATATATTTGAGTGATATTGACATCTTTGCAATATTAAATCATCCCGTCCAAAAATATATGTCTTTGCATTTGTCCATATCTGCTTTTCTGTCTCTTAGTAGAATCTAAAATATTTCTCTATACCGCCTACTGCATTCTTTCTTGGGTTAATCCTTGATTCCTCATTCATTAGGCATCCATTCCTTCAATACCTATTTATTGAGGGCCTTTTACTATTCTTAGCACTGGGAAAATAATAGTGAAGAAAATAGACGAGGTGCCAGCCCTCATCGAAGTAATATCCCATATGAATATATGGAATATAAGCATAAATTATGGTTTTATATGTTATTCCTTATCTTTAGTATGTAATTGCATAGAAAGCAAAGAGATATTTTAGTGCTTCTATTTTTATTGGTATTGCAAATGTTATATTATTTGCTAGATTCTCTATTTGATTATTGTTGGGGTAGAGTAATAATACTGATTTTGTAAGCTGATCTTACACCCTTGCTGAATTTTGTCTTAGTTCTAAAAGTTTATTAATTTTATTGAGAGTCCTATGTATATGATCTTAGCTACTACAAGAGCAATTTATCTCTTTCTTTCAGCCTTTATGCTTGTTATTTTGTTCTCATATCTTATACCTTTGGCCAGAGCATCTGGTGCTATGTTAAACAGTAACAATAATAGCAGGTATCTTTGTCTTGTTCCTGAATTTAATAGGAATTATCTAAGCTTTATCATTGAATATGATATCTATTGTAAACTTTTCATATATTGCTTTTCTCAAGGTAGCACTTTTCCTTCTATTCTTTGTTTTCTGAGGCTCTTTTTACATAGATAGACGTTAAATGTCATTAAACGAATTTTCTGCCTCTCTTGATAACATAATCTGATTATTAGTGTGCTGGTTTAATGAAAAGTGGCCACAAATTGTTTGACAGTTCTTCCATTGAAAGATTATATCTCTGTTCCCTCCCCTTAAATCTGGGAAGACATGATTTATTTGAACAATAGAATATGGTGCTATGTGATCTTCAAGTCCAAAAATGGCCAAGCAACTTCCTCCTGAATTTCTTCAATTACTCACTCTGGGGGAAGCCATTTGAGCTGTCATTTAAAAAGTCTGATTACCCTAAGACTGTTGTGCCCAAGAGGCCAAATGTAGGCACTTGGGTTCAACTCCCAGTTGAACTCCCAGCCATCAGTTAGCATCAGCCACCAGCCGTGTGAGTGAATAAACTTAGACATCTGGCCTAGTTGAGCCTCAGAAGCCTGTAGCCCCATTGACATCTGACGGCAACCACATGTCTTCATGCGCAGTCTTCTCAGGTGTCTAACCCACAAAATCCTGAGCAGTATAAGCTGCTGAGCTTGAAGGTAGTTTGTTATGCATCAAGAATAACTAGAACATATGGTTCATTTTTAATAGATTTTCTAACATTCACTTATCCTTACATTCATGTGATAAACTGTATTTGACCATGATGAATTTTGTATATCATCTTGAATTTGGATAGATATATTTATTTGGGACCTCCAAATTTATATTCACCAATGATGTGGGCTATATTTCACTTTCTATTTCCTTTCTGGAAATACTTTGCTCAGCTCTCCTTTCAGGGAACTTCAGGGAGTATAGTTGACTGACAGCCCCATTTGTTGCCCCTTTGAATCCACTATTGCACGTAGTCTAAGGCTCCCCCCTTCCTTCTGGCTGCTCCCAGCCAATGACTGAGCCCAGTGGGAGAACCAATTCTAGCCTATTCCTTCCAAAACTAGGTCTCCTCTGACAAGCAACTTTTGCTCAGGCGTCCTCCTTGGCCTCGCTGAAATTTTCTCAGAAATGTAATGCTTTCTGAGGCTCTTCCTACACTGCGTTTTGAAGACTCTCCTTGCATAATCCTGCTCTCTCCCTCTTCCTACTTCTCAAATGCTTCCTCCTATAAATCTCTCAAACCTCTAATCTCTTTTTAGGGTGTGCTGCTCAGAGGGCCTAAAGAGGCAGAGACTTAAAGTGACTCTAAAACTTTTTATTATCTTAGAGTGAGCAGATAATCATGTGATAGCCTGAGTTTTCATACAGAGGAAAAGAAAGAATGACCTCCAAAGGAAAAAATCTAAAGGAATAGTGGTAGATAAAAATAAAGATAATTTCTATGACATTTCATGAGCATACTTCCAAGGAACATTAGGGGTGGGGTATTTTTTTTTTCTATTTGCACCACTGATCCAAAGAAAAACAAAGCTGAATATTCACAATAATAAAAGCAACTTGATTTGAGTTCTACCCATGTACATTAAATTGGGATGTATTCAATCTAAGTACTTTTCCAAAGAAAAATAGAGAACTGAACATGCATTTGTAAGTATAATGAAGCAAGCAAACAAAACTTTGCTCTACAATGTTGTCAGCTAAGAGACAGAGAAAGGAGAAAATGAAAGGAGCAAAAGTGAACAAGAGAAAGGGAAGGAAGAGGTGGATCCAAAAAAAAAAAAAGTAATGGACAAGGAGAGGAGAAACCAAGAGGGGCAAGTAACCAGTATTTCTCTTAAGTGAATGTCATTTGGTGATCTCACTTGAGGCACACATAACTCTGGAGCAGGTGATATCTGTTTAAAATTCCATTTTGAAATGTTGGTTAGTTGCTTAGTTTTGTTCACAGTTTACCTCAGTTCACTTCCTAAATGATTAATATTCCCTTTGAAGGAAATGGTCAAAATAGTTACCTATAGTTACAATGATTTGGGGTAAGGGAAGATACAACACAGACATTTGTATATGAGGTAAAAGCAAAACAAGATGCCTCAGTGAATATTTCACATAATTATTGACAATTGGAAGCAGAGATTTAGGACGCTTATTTGACCTGGCTTATAATATCTGTCATAGTAAAAATCTGTGTAAGGAATTAGGGTAACATGAATATTATTCCTTGGCTCTGCTATTAGTAAGCTGTGTGGCCATGGAAAACGCAACCTCTCACAGCCTTGTTCTTTATATGAAATGAAAATATTATTAATAACGCTTATTCCTGAGAGTTGTTTTGTAGATTAAATCATTCCACCATATGGTTGATGCTAGTGTGGGGTGTGTTAAGTACTGAAATCAAAGAAAACATGACAATAAATCAGGTATGGGTGAAGGACATCTCTATCACCCTGAATCTAAATATAGCACTGGAGGAAGATCCGAGGGTGGTTCCATCTCGATTTGCTGGTATTACATGAGCTATTGGAGAGCCATTTTCAAGCTTGTGTTCTTTCATAGTTCTTCAATATTTCTTTATGATCTGTAGTAAAATCATTTACTGGGTTGGTGCATCTAAATCAATTTAAAGGCAAGTAACTGGGAGCTTAGTTTGTCCTTCCAAAGGCATTACCTTTCATGAGAGAGTGGTCCAAATATTCACTGCAGGGCCTGTGGCCCGTGAAGCCACAGTAAAAGATGACAGATTTACTCTCAGATAGGGAAGGAAAGAGGAAATTTGCCTGCTTAAGAAATGTCATAGAAAACAGAGAAAAAAATTTCAGGTTACTGGCAATACAAATTATAAATCTCTGGAGGTGAGGGATTTGGGACACGATAAAGAAAATGTTACTTTTCAGTGACAGTATTTAAGATATTTAACTTCTTGAGCAAGTTACGTGTTTAGTGTTTCATAAGCTCTTAAAGCATTTTTCACATTTAAAAATATTGAAATAAATCCTGCATATGCTGTTATTTCAAGGAAGAAAGTTGGATCGAAGGGTTTTTCAGCAACAGGAAAAGCTGTCTCTTAACAAATTCCAGTCTGCTAATAGTGTTCATGGTGTTTTCTGGTGACTAGGAAAATATATAAATTGAGATACTAGCAGTTCATCAAAGTCTGTAATGAGTCCTTTTAAATGCATGCCATTTTTTCATTTGGTCTTATGTAGGTATCATTTTTAACACCAGAAACTGAAGATCTCCACTAAAGGCATTTGTTTTAACTTGTTCATGCTGCCCAAAATGCAATATACCAGAAATGGGTTGGCGCTTATAAAGGGAATTTATTAAGTTACTAGTTTACAGTTCTAAGTCCATAAAAAGTCCAAACTAAGGCATCCAGAGAAAGATGCCTTAACTCAAGAAAGGGCTGATGACGTTTGGGGTTTCTCTGTCAACCAGGAAGGCCCATAGTGATATCTGCTAGCTTTCTCTCCTGGTTTCTTGCTTCAAATGGCTTTCCCAGGGGTGTTTTCCATACGCATCTCCAAATGTCTCTGTCTGTGTCAGCTTTGAAGCCCTTTCAAAAATGGTTCCGTCTTAAAGGGCTCTAGGAAGCAACCCACCTTAAATGAGTGGAGATACATGTCCATGGAAACCACTAAATCAAAAGGTCCCACCCACATTTCGGTGGGTCACATCTCCATGGAAACAATTTAATTAAAAGATCCCACCCAAGAATATTGAATCAGGATAAAAGAATATGGCTTTTCTGGGGTATACAACAGTTTCAAACTGGCACAGCATTTCAAAACCATTTTAAAATTTTCTCTGTACAAATGTCTAGCCTGGCACAAATTCAATTTGTCAAGGTAGTTAAATTAAATTAAACTCTGGGCCAAACTCTCCTTTCAATCATGCTTCATGATTCTGAATTTCATTAAAGTCATGCCATTCCACAGTTATTTGGTTATTGCTAATCTTCATCACCGATATAATGTTCATTAGGAATAGTAGTGGTTGTGAGATAATAATAATATGTTAACTTACTTAGATCAAGTGTCCCTGCAAACCTAAAAAATCTATGACACCATAATGCTTATATATAATTTTGCTCCTTTCTGAAATCAGTACTTGTAAGTGAACGCCAAGAACACTCAGAGACTTGAGTATCAATTACATCATATATGTGAACAGGTTACTTAAACTTGTCGAGAGTTCATCTAAAAGTTAGGACAACAGTAGCATTTGATAGAACTTTGATAAGGATTAAACAAGACAACCTATATGAAAGATAAGTGCTTAGTAACTAAAGTTGAATTGCTTTGCTACTTTACTTTTTACTGTTAAATATGAATGCTTTGTTTTCCAGGCAGGACTAGAGTGTTTTGAAACTGTTCAGGCATAACATGCCTTTGAAATCTCTAGAGTATTTGTTCAATCTATGTTCATAGCATGTACTTAGGAAATAGTTTGATGAATTAATTTATTGCCTATATTATGGTTAACAGCATGTACCAAACAAACTCTCTCTTGTCACTGTTTTTCTTCTTGACAAATAAGTGATGTTTTAGAGAAGCTCAGGGACACTGATTTATTTCTTGATGGATTTAACCCTTAGCAAAAGAGTGGAATTTTCGATGTGCCTTGCTCCATGCCTTAGTTTTAGGGCCTTCCTCAGGATGCAAGCCTCACAGAGAGATGGTTTTTCATGGTTTACTCAAATGAGGTTGTTATAGTATTAAGACATTAAAGTCTATAGGACTTATGAAAATAATTGTACCGATAGGAAACCTAGTTGTTTGGGACCATATATTACTTCACTCTAATAGCCCTTTTCTTACTTTGGAATGGAGAGTACTGTACAAGTCCACATTTTATTCTTCATTTCATTAAATGTCAATTTAAGCAAATTTCCCAAGTTTAGCCTTTGTGAGATCAGAAGATTTTTCTGGTGCTTTCAACATTACACTTGATAAGATCATTTTTTATCTGTGGTGGATTACCCTGAATACATAAGGTTGCTAAAGGTAGGAAAAGATATTCTAGCTCTTTCTCCGTTTTAATTAGAGCTTTTGAAATCCTATATCGATTTTGCTCAAAGTCATTCTTGCTTGTAATATTGGAAAACTAATTCAAGTGAACATTGGTTTCTCCTGGTTAAGTCTCATAATAGTTCATGAAAGTCTTAATTAAGCACCTGCTAAAAAGTAAATGAGTTATGATAATTTTGATAATGGCTATCATTTCAGAATAGCTACAGCCAAACATTTGGAGGAAGAATTATAATAGCTCCCACTTTAATTAAATGATAAACATTTTTCCATTAGACTTTATATTGGAGCAACTGCTCATTGAAGAGATTGAGGAAATTTAAAAATGAGAGCTGCCCCATGCCAAAAGAGTCAGATCAAAGTATTTTAACACCTTACAGACTGAAGTATGAAAATGCAATTCAATTAGGGCATAGAGTTATGCAAATAAGCACAGAGCCACATTTCTTAAACAAATAAACAGAAAGCAAGGGGAAACCAAGCTTAAATTTGATAATTAGGGCTAGGATTACAATAAAGAACAACATGAGCTGAAATTTCTAAACGTTCCCAATTTTCTCACCAACTCCTAAGCTCCTAATTTTAACATTCTTCTGCCACTAAGTCACTAAACACCCTACATACAGGGCCAAATGAAACAGGAAAATCACAGATGATACAACCTCTCTTTGAGGTGCATTGGAAAACTTCTATTTAGGGATCAAAGGTGAAAAGAGTAGGTCTAACATTTCAGGGGGAAAGGTATTGATTCATCAGGAATATTTGTATCTGTCTGTTGTAGTGGAGTACTTTGAAAAAAAGCATTCTGCATCTGTTTGTTTGTTTGGTTTTTTTGTTTTATTTTTTGCATGGTAAGGCACCGGGAATCAAACCCAGGTCTCGGGCACGGCAGGTGAAAACTCTGCCTGCTGAGCCACCATGGCTTGCCCTATACATCTGTTTTTGTAAAGGTTGCATCTCCTGGTAGGAGAATGTTTACCTAAGAGTTGACTGGTTATTGGCCTAAAGACAAGGAGAAGACTGGTGTGACAAGGCTTTCTTATCTAAAGACAGCAGCTTTTCTTTGTTTCTACTTTTCTACCTCCCTCTTCCAGTGAGTGGAACTTGGGTTGTATTCTGTCTCAGATTTGCCACTGAAATCTTCTAAACCTGACTCAGGACATTGGCAAATAATTTCTTTTTTAAGGCAGAAAAGAAGAGAAATCATGGTAGAAACTGGTCAGTGGGAAGAATGGAATCTTAATATTTCATGGTAATAGAGGGTCTCCTTCACCTCTTTCCTCAAAGAAAGCACATATGTGGTGCCCCAATTCCTGGCAAGTGTGCAGTAATTGTTAAATATACTGGGAAGTGGGTGTAGAACTCATTCCAAAAAGCACATATACATGTTACTGATCATTTTTAGCTGTAAGAAAACCTTGTCAAAATTAATGCACACAAAATGATCTCCTTGGCAACCCTTACGACCTATTTCTTGAGGAGTTAGAAAATATTTTCATTGGTGAGTGATAAGGATATTATAAAATATGTCATGGCTCCCCTTTTGTCATGCTTCCTTCTTAAAACCAACCATCTGGGTAAATACTAAAAGATACAACACAGACATGAGCACATGGCACAACCCAGCTCCTGGGAATGCATAGAATCAGATTGTCTTGCTACAATGCCCATCAGTAGACCCCAGCAAAGAGTAAGACCTTAACATATTGATTGAGGGTACTCATAACAAGAAAGCATGATTGTATTCAAGGAATACATTTAACATTTCCCTTGATGTGTATCATAAACCTCTTATGCTTTACTTACTCTGAAGGAACCATCTTGACCTTTCTGTATTTTGTTCAAGCACCACTAGAGGACAATGAGAATAGTTGTTGCCACTCTGCACAGATTTTGACGGAGCAATCTGACAGCGCATCTTCTTGTGCCCATACCTCATACCTTCTGCCCTGGGACTTCCCTGCTGATACCCAAGTACGGATGCCACAGGACCTGCTCACCACCTCAGCAGAGCAGCCCTGAAGTGTGGGGGAAGGAAGATGCTTCCCCAATCTTTGGGCAATGGGGGATGAGAGATGGTGGAGAAATTCTTAATCCTTTCTATAGTGAAACACCATTTATATGGCTTTTCAGAAAAAAGGTTCTGAGAAATGAAACAAATGACTACACTTGGTAGCCAGCTCAATGTTGCTTCCTTATACTTCCTTGTCCCTCCTTTCCTGCCTTGTCCCTCAAGGTTGCTCTCTGAGAAAGCTCTCCCTAACAACGGTAACACATAACACTATGCCTTGAACTCTGTTTTGTGGGAAACTCAGATCAAAACAGTATTTCTCTAGTGTTATATCAAATGGCAAGAGCATTCTTAAATGAAAGAATATTGACATTGCTAGGGTAATCAAAGGCCATCTCTAGTCCAACCTTCCACCAGATGTAAATTCTTTGGTTTCTCTTCAGAAGGTTTCCCAGGAAGAGCTGATCTGGGATGCCTGATGGTAACAATATCATGTGTGTTTTTAGATAGTCCCTGGTAGGGAGAGATGTCAACAAGTTTTGGAACAAGCCTGAAAATCAAAAGGGTTTGATATTGGTCTCATTCATTAACTACTGCAAGATTTCCTCCAGGTTGCCTGGTGCTGGGTGAAGGGGAAGCGAAGGCACAGAGGGAACAAGAGGATTAGGAAACGTACAGCACTTCCTTATTTCCCCAGTCAAGCAGCCCACATGCTTCAACCTTACCTAGATTCCAGTATTAATAACTGGTTACCTTGAGGGAGACCCGGGTTTGGTTCCCAGCCCACGAACTCCAAAGAGCAAACAAAAAACCATATTCAAAAAATGGTGCTGTTATAGGGGATATTCACATGGAAAAGAATGAAATGTGACTCCCACCACACAGCATACAAAAAAGTAAATAAATAATAACTTGTCACATACAGAGTCTGCTGGTCTCAGGCCCTGAGACTAGGCTTGGAAGATCTAGACAAATAAGCGGAACTCTTCATCCCACGATCTACCCAGCAAAGTAAGTCAGGCATTTGTCTGCTGCCCCTCAGCCTCATGCCCACTCTGACTGAGGAGTAACTGAGCTTCTTGGTGTCCATGCTTCCCTGTTGAATCCCCTGGGTGTTGACCACGTGGCTTGCTTTTCTGAGTGGTTTCCAGGTTTTTTCATTTCCATGATGGGCATGGAGCTGAGCTCCCAACTTTGGAATGAGCAGCTGGAGCCCTGGTCCTCTCTCTAGCCTCCCTCCCAGAAAACTCCTCCTTCCCCCCAACTGCTGTCTGGTTCCTGCTTTGTTTATACTGCTGCCTGGTTTCTGCTTTGTTTATAAGAACCACCACTTCTCGTCTCCCCAAGGCAGACCATCATAGAACTTTGTGCCGAGGACTGTGAAGCCCTTACTTCAGGACTAGGATACATGGCTTAGAACATCATCCTTAACTCTGTGGAGCAAAATATATGCTGATTAAGATAAATATTAATGCAATGATCTAGGCTGCACATATACAAAAGGCAATAAATTATTCTTCCTCTTTCTTTTCTTTGCAGTCTGTAAAAATATGAGTCATATAAAATAATATTGAACATGTATTAATTTTGATACTTCTCATAGAAAGAACTCATATATTGGCATACATTATCTCTTAAACCTCTTTATCCTTGCTATGAAATAAGTATACTTATACCTACTTCCCAGAGTTATGAGGATTAAATAAAATGATTTAGGTGAAAAGAAAAAAAAATGCTGTAACCTGTAAAAGAACCATACAAATTTAGTTCTTTATTGTCCTATTGATTTTATTGCAGCTCCAGAAGGCAATGAGGATAGGTGCTATCATATTCATATATCAAATGGCAAAGCTAGACTAGTGAGTACAGCATTGAATAAGAATATATTATTCAATAAGGCTCCTGGAATATAGCAGACAGTCAGTATGATAATTATTATTAGTTTATTATTGTTAGATGGAGCCACATAAAGCATAGCTGAGGGACAGTGAATATCTACATCTTGCAAGAGTAGAGACTTCTTACAGGGGAAACACAGCACAAGTTGGAATATTAAGACAATGGATCTCAAGTCTTTTTGTTCCAGGTCTTCTTCTAAATTTCAAATATTTTCTGCCTTCCCCTTTGCAATCCTGAATATAACAATCTATTTATACACCCAATTTCCAAGAATTAATGCAATGTCCTAACTAAAGTAAAAAGGAGAAATAAAAAGAAAGTGATGTTTAACAAAGCGGCATGCATTTCTATATATAAATGTGCGAGCCTGGTTATGCTAGAAAACATGATGACATAGGTACTTATATAATGGACATATATAAGACACTTCACCCAACAAAAACAATACCTGATATGACAGTTATAATGCAAACTGTATAATGCAGTGGGCTGTATTGATTGGCAATTCAATACCACAAATGGTGTTGCTTGTGATGGTAAGATTTTCCAAAATATTTAACAACACTTGATAAACTCCAAACAAAACTCTATCAGTCAAAAAGTGGTAAGTGGTAAATATGGCACACGAATTTGGATAAATCAAAGAGTGTTTAATAAGAATGCTGCTTTTCAAAGAAGGATTGTGGGAAGAATAAGCCCCTCCACCAGAATAACTGTTAAACAGGCAGGAGCTGCCTAAGCCAACTATTTGGAAACTCAAGAGTCCAGTAGAACACTGTACAACATCCAAAGAAGAGCAGGAGGAGGAGGCTGATAAATTACGGTAATATTAGTAAATTGCTCTCTCTGCATAGTGGTTACATCACTTAGCCCCCATTTTTGCGGCAGGCAACAGAAGTGTCAAGCCCTGGTGTAGCTTGCTGAAGCCAGAAAGAAACCTAACAATCCACTCCCCAAGATCCAGGGTGGGGCATGGCCTGATCACTGATCATGGTTTTCGATTAGCTATTTCAGATTACTGGGAGTAGGTCCAAAGTGAAAGGATGGGGAAAAATATACCATGCAAGAAGTAATAAAAGAGAGCTGGGGTGCCTGTATTAATATAGGATAAGATAGACTTTAAGTCAAAAACATTTATGAGGGACAAAGATGGTCATTATATACTGATAAATGGGTCAATTCAACAAGAAACATAATAATTATAAATATATATGCACCCAACAGCAGAGCCCCAAAATGTATGAAGCATATAACGACAGATTTGAAGAGGGAAGTTGACAGGTCTACATTAATAGTGGGACATTTTAGTATACCACACTAAGTAATGGAGAAACATCTGGACAGAGATCAGTAAGAAATACAAGATGATATTCTAAACTGACTAGACCTAACAGACATATATAGACCACTTCAGCCAACAAAAACAGAGTACACAGTGGGTGTGAGGGTAGCTCAGTGGTAGAATTCTTGCCCACCATGCGGGAGACCCAGGTTTGATTCCTGACCCATGCACTTCCCAAACAGACAAACAGAAGAAACCAACAAAAACAAACAAACAAACAAACAAACAAAAACTCAACAAATGGTGCTGCAATAACAGGATACTCACATGGAAAAAGTATGAAATGTGACCCCCTCCATACAGCATACAAAACAAACAAACAAAAAAACCAAAGTACACATTCTTCTCTATTGCACATGGATCATTCTCCAGGATAGACCACATACTTAGGTCACAAGACAAGTCTCAATAAATTCAAAAATACTGAAATCATACAAGGTATATTCTCCAACCATAACAGAATTAAGCTAGAAATCATTAACAGAAGGAAAACGAATAATTCACAGATATGTAGAATTAAACAACATACTCTCAAACAACCAGTGGGTTAAAGAGGAAATCAGAAACAAAATTAGGAAATATATTGAGGTGAATGAAAATGAAAATACATCATACTAAATCCTTTACACAAAGGCATGCAAAACACATTTATTAACTTGAATTAACCATCTTTGGGTAAGTGAGAACTCTACAAGGGCCAGAGCAGCACTTCATAGATTAATGAAGAGTGGTGCATTTGTGAGATAAACTAAATAAAAGCTAATTACAACATATGCAAATGAATTAATTACTATGTATTCTCAACTGTGATTGCTATAGCTTTAAAAAAATCATTTCTACACCATGATATTCTTTTTAAGGACTTTCTTAGTCACAATTCCACCTTATAAGATGAATTACAGCAAAAGCAAAATACATCAACGGTGAGGCTATAGGAATCAGCCTAAAATCTTAGCATTGTGGATTTCATACTCTGGAGACTCTAAGGTACACCAGTATATATACAGCCACCTAATGTTCCATGAAAATATTTGCATAATGTAGTATATGTCTAAGTCATGATTTAAAAAATTTCTATTCACACATGCACACACACACTAAACACACACACTACACACACACACATTCACTAAAAAGTAAATCATCTTTATGAGCTTTTTCTATGCTTTCATTTTAATTAGGGACTTGCAAGGGCAAACACCTAAACTGACTTTCAAAATCCTTGCAGCCACATTGTGACTGTGTGATTGTGTAAACCTTGTGTCTGATGCTCCTTTTATCTAGCTTGTCAACAGATGAGAGGAACATATGGAATAAAAATAAATAATAGGGGGAACAAATGTTAAAATAGATTTAGTTTAAAATGCTAGTGATCAATGAAAGGGATCAGTAAGGACTATGGCATGTAAAAATTTTTTTCTGTTTCTTATATTTTTCTGTTGTCTTTTTATTTCTTTTTCTGAATTGGTGCTAATGTTCTGGGAAATGATCATGATGATGAATATGCAACTATGTGATGATATTGTGAATTGCTGAGTGTATGTATTGGGAATGTTTGTGTTTCTTGTAATTTTTTTTAATTAATAAAATTTTTTTTAAAAATCCTTGCAGCCCCTTTTCACACATTGTCTCAGAATAGTCTGGCAGTCGTAAATCTATTCTTCAAACATTTAATAAATGTCTCCTTATGAAAAGCTATTGTGCTGAGACCAGTGGAGACTAGAGGAATGAGATGTCTCTCTCCTGGGGTTGCAAAATAGGAAAAAAATGCTGCAAAAGGAGTACAGTCCAAGTTCTGTGCCTGCACAGAGCAGAGGCATTCATTCGGATGGGAAGTGGGTAGAAACTAGAGAAAGCTTCACAGAGGAGGTAGCATTTGAGATGGGCCTAGAAAAATGATAAGAATTTCAAAAGATGGGGAAGTTAGGGGGTGAGTGTGGGTGGGGGTCGTCCATAAGAAAATATGAGCAATCACAAGGAAATCTGAAAGGTAAGTTTCCCTTGACTGAATTAAAACAAGCTCCGATGTGACACTCTTCCCTCTGTACAATTAATCAAATAATACTATTAAATTATAATGTGAATCATCTCTGAAAAAAGATACTGTAGATGTGGAGCAAGAGGGACTTTTTAGGAGACGCTTTAGGGTATAAGCTATTAACCTTTACCAAGCTAATTAGAGCCATCCAGAGTTATAATTGTATGTAAATGTAACTTTGCTTTGCATCACTTTCTTCCAAAATTACTGCTTCAGGGAATTTTTTTTTCTACTTTCAACAATTTTGAAAATGATGCCCTGTCAACACTGTTTAATTTAGCCACTAAGGAGTATCCTAAACAAGTGGTTTTTTTTTAACGTTAAAGATTATTCATTTGAAATTATTATGAATTACAACCAACTTTATACCATATTGCGATTTTTTCCTTCACAAGAATTAATTCAAGGAAAGTAAAAATATGAACTTTTGGTCAATTTCCAACAAATCACCATCATTTTCCACAAAGGTACCCATTTAAAGGTAAAATTATAGACCGAACAAATTTTCAATCATCTGCCTTCACTTGTCAAGGGAAAATGAGAAAACATTAACCATGTGCAAAAACATGAAGCTGAGAGAGGCTCTGGGAAGTATTTAATTGTGCTAGTTTTCTTAATAAAGGCAAAGATTCAAGGCAAATCCCAAGCTAGGCTGAAAGAATAAACTCAACTATTTTGAAGTGTTTTATTGAATTTTATGACTCCTTAAATGCTGACTGAACTCTGGAAAAACTTGTTTTAAAGACTTGGCTCAAGCAAACTGGGATTTTTAAGAAAAATAACACAATTTCTGGTATTGTAAAATGTGAACCTTTTTTTATTGGCCTGTTCTAGTTTGCTAGCTGCCGGAATGCAATATACCAGAAATGGAATGGCTTTTAAAAAGGGGAATTTAATAAGTTGCAAGTTTACAGTTCTAAGGCCAAGAAAATGTCCCAATTAAAACAAGCCTATAGAAATGTTCAATCAAAGGCATCCAGGGAAAGACACCTTGGTTCAAGAAGGCCAATGAAATTCAGGGTTTTTCTCTCTCAAGTGGAAAGGCACATGGCGAACATGGTCAGGGTTCCTCTCTCATCTGGAAGGGCACATGGCGAACATGGCATCATCTGCTAGTTTCTTCTCCTGGCTTCTTGTTTCATGAAGCTCCCCAGGAGGCATTTTCCTTCTGCATCTCCAAGGGTCACTGGTGGGTGGACTCTGCTTCTTGTGGCTATGTCATTCTGCTCTGCTCTTTCTAAATCTCTCATTCTCCAAAATCTTTCCTCTTTTTATAGGACTTCAGAAACAAATCAAGACCCACCCAAATGGGTGGAGACACATTTCCCCCAATCCAGTTTAACAGCAACTCTTGATTGGGTTACATCTCCAGGGAGATGATCTAATTACAGATTCAAACACACAGTATTGAATAGGGATTATTCTGCCTTTATGAAATGGGATTTAGGTTAAAACATGGCTTTTCTAGGGGACATACATCCTTTTAAACAGCACATGGCCTCTGTCAAATACTATTTGGAACAACTTCAGTCCCAACTGAACAGAAAGTGAAAAAATATGTCCAATCCTGTTCCCAAGGAACTAATACACTTAACATGGAATTTAAGAATTTTGTAACCTATATTTAATTTACCTGTTAGTGGTATTCAAGTATGTGAATCCCTCACCACTTGGAATATCCGGATTCTTGGGCATGGTGTTGAGCCAATTTACTGTTAATTTAATATCGTAACCTACTTCTATAGCCTCCCTGGCATCATGTTAAATTTTCATTACAAATGAAATAATTAAAATATACACTAGCATGGGTGGGCCACGATGGCTCAGCAAGCAGAGTTCTCGCCTGCCATGCCAGAGGACCCGGGTTCGATTCCCGGTCCCTGCCCATGTAAAAAAAAGTAAATAAATAAATAAAGTTATCCCTTAAAAAAAAAAAAAATATATATATATATATTAGCATGGAATTTATTTTAAGGCTGGAAAACAGCAATTTCATGGAGCTGAGAAATGAGTTTTACTGTTTCACACTTAGAAAATAAGAGTAAATACCCCCTTTTATAGTAAAATCTCATCTAGGCATGTTTCTTGGGTTGGCTTTTTTTTTAGGAGCACAAACAAGAAAACATTATAAGTATAAACAGCCTAAATACCTGGAATATTTATGTTCATTACACTGAAGGAGGTTAACTAGTAGAAGAAAAAATTCATCAAGATTAGGATGATGGGATTGGATTTCTGGGTATATTTCTAACCTTTTAGATTATCTCCATTGGCACTCTAAGAGCCAGGCTAGAAAATAGGGAAGCTTGAGCAGAAGGGGTTAGTAATTATAAAGCTTTAATGACTAAGGGTGCTGTGTGGCTGCCAACTACCAATTGTGGTTTTTGTGTCAGTGGCTCTAGACAAAAGTTGGGAAGTGGAAATTTCAGCCAAAATACAAAGAATTCCAAGTTTTGGGTAAAAAATAAAACCAGCTGCTATTTCATGAGCATTCATCACATATAGGTTTTTTGTTCAAGTAGTGAATTATTCAAAAATCTATTGTTTAGCTCCAAGTTTTGCCATTTATTATTTGTGTGTCGAAGGCAAGTTATTTAACTTCTCTCATTTTTTCTTCTGTAAAATGGGGATGATAATAATAGCTCTTTCTTACAAGGTTGTTGTGAAGATAAAATGAGTCACTGCCTGTAAATTTCTTAGAATGTCAGGCACAGAGTAAAGTTCTCATCAAACGTTAGTTATTATTCTTTGAAACCTCTTGAGAACCATAACAGGAAATGGAAGCTCAAAGCATAACAAATTTAATTAAGGTCAGACAGTTGGTAAACAATAGAGTTGGGGTTCAAAAACAGGTTTATTTCTAAATTCAGTGCTCTTAATCATTTTTGCTAAACAACTTCTAACAGGTTTGATAGTTTCCTTCTAATGACAGACTAATTATTTGATCTGCTGTGGTGTGCCTGGAGCTATAATAACAGAGACTCTAAATTAAATTCTTAGTGCAAAGTGTTGTTCAAATGCATTGCCTCATTTATTTCTGTATCAATTCTTATAGGAAGATATTTTATCCCAATTTCACAGATCAAAAGTTTGCAACCCAAGGTGGAGTATACAATATGGTCAAAGTAACAGAGACATTAAGTGATGGAACTGAACAAGGACATAAGCCCAAGTTTCAGGACTCTACGCCCTGAAAGTTAATTTTGGTGTCATGCCTCAAGAGCATGATGACTATGTCTGCTCCCTGCTCTGTCAGGATACAAAAAACAGAAGAACCAAGGATCAAAGCCCTGGGGACATTTGCACGTGTGACTGGGTCCAAGGGCCATAAATAAGGTGATCGGAGAAGACTGACAGTTATCTCACACTGCAGCATAGTAACAACTTTGGTGGCAGAGAGGCACATGTTCTTCAATTAGGAGAATCATTTAAGATATGACTTTCATAGAAACACTTTTGGCATGTGGCTCATGCCTGGAAGAATAGCAATTGCTGAAATGTCAAAATGCCTGGGGAAAATAGGAGAATTGTTGGTTCAAAATAGTCTAATCAGGTTGAGGACTCAGTTGAGAATGGAGTGTGGGGCAGGACAAAGTCCAGGTATAGCAAGCAGGGTCTGCTTCTGAGATGACATCCACTGGACAGGGAATTGAGCACAAGGGGTGGAATTTAACTACTATGACCCTGTTCTGTGGTGACACCAAGTTAATGTTAAAGCGAGAATACTCTGTTTGATACCCAACACACTGAAAAGGGTGACATTGCTTTGGGTATAAACAGGTTTCTTTTTTTAAAAAATATTTTTATTGAAATAGCTTCACACACATACAGCCCATCCAAAATATATAATCAGTGGCTCACAGTATCATCACAGTTGTGTATTCATCACCGTGATCATTTTTAGATCATTTATATCACTCCAGTAAAATAAATAAAAAGAAAAAAACTCATACATACCATACCCCTTGCCCCTCCCTCTCACTGACCATTAGTATTTTACTCTACCCAATTTATTTTACCCCTTATCCCTCTGCTATTATTTATTTATTTTTTGTCCTTATTTTTTTACTTATCTGTCCATACCCTAGATAAAGGGTGCACCAGACACAAGGTTTTCATAATCATACAATCACACTGTAAAAGTGTATAGTTATACAATTGTCTTCAAGAATCGGCTACTGGAATACAGTTCAATAGTTTCAGGTACTTCCCTCTAGCCACTCCAATACACCATAAACAGAAAAAGAATATCTATGTAATGCATAAGAATAACCTCCAGGATAACCTCTCAACTCTGTTTGAAATCTCTCAGTCACTGAAATTTTATTTTGTCTCATTTCTCTCTTCCCGTTTTTGGTTAAGAAGCCTTTCTCAATTCCATGGTGCCGAGTTTCAGCTTATCCTAGGAGTCATGACCCACATTGTCAGGGACCTTTACACCCCTGGGAGTCATGTCCCACATAGAGGGGAGAGCAATGGGTTCACCTTCTGAGTTGACTTAGAGAGCGAAGCCACACCTGAGCAACAAAAGAGGTTCTCTGGGGGTGACTCTTCAGCTTAATTATAAGTATATATTCCTTTGCAGGAATAAGTTCCATAGTGCAAAGCCCAAGATAGCAGGCTCAGCCTATTGAATTGGTTGCCTCTGCTGCTTGTGAGAATATCAAGAATTGCCCATATAGGGAAGATAAGAAGTTTTTCCTAAACAGATCAACAATTTTTTTTAATAGTAGGAGGGGATGGCAATTACTTATAATAAGGCAGGAGATTTTTTGCAAAAAGATGTTTTCAGAAATTTCCATTGTGAAACCATTTTGCCATATTGAAATGAAGTCTGGGACCCTGAGAAAGCCTGAAATTACTGATATAAATAAACGACAAGAAACTCCAAGGCCAAGAAATTTTGATAGCCAATGTTTGGTTACTATAACTTACAGCAGTTAAGCTCTGCTCTTCCTTAGCAGAGAGTCTTTACTACCCTTCTTGATGAAACATGATGAACTTCAAGTCAGACTAACGCCACAAAATCATCTCAAAATAGAAATCTCATTTCCAGACTTCCAGAAGAAAAGACAGGGTATTCATTCATTATTTTGCTTTCTTACCAAATCCTAGAAACCCCTAGTTCTGGTCTTCAGAACTTAGGTAGTATTAGAATCACTGGAGTTTGTTAAAAATGCAAAATTCTGTGTACCTACTGAATCAAAATCTCCCACAGTAAGCCCCAGGAACCTATAGTGTATATAACTGCTCTAACTCTAGTGCAGAAGATCTCTGGGTTATAGGTTGAGAAATACTTCTCTTGAACCTTATTCTATTTGTTCTGTCATGTTACTCTAACCTACTGACTGCAGGGCTGGTTTGGACAATAAGCAAATGCATATTTATCCCAGCTATATAACTCACCAACTGAATATGCTTTCAAATGCTTCTGTGGAAGAAACGTCTAGCTATTCACCAAACTCTTCTTCCTGAGCATACAGCAAGAATCTACTTTCTAGACTCCCATGCAGTTTTATGTGGCCACGAGATAGAGTCTAACCAATGGAATATGAGCAGAAATGAACATCCAGACCTGGCCCATAAAAGGCTTTCACACCTGTTTCTGTATGCTCTTTTCCTTTGAATTTAGCTATTTGTAGATATTAATAAGCACAACCGTAAGACAGAATGAGCCTGGGTCCCTCATTCATTTTGTTCAGGGATGCTACCAAGAAGACACCTTACTTGTACTACTATGTGAGCAAGAAATAACTCTCTATTGTGCATGACCGAATACACATTTTGGGATCTATTTGTTAGCGCAGTTAACTAGTCTAAGCAACCTGAAAATAGGTACAGGAAGTGGTAAGCTGCCCTAATAAAAACTTGAAACATGCAGGATTGACTTAGGGTCAGGTGGTTGGAGGGGAGAAAACAAAGATGGCAGGCTGGAAAGAATATCCACCCAGACAGTGGCAAAACATTTGGTACAATTGTAGCTTAGAATGACTTGGAAGACCTACCAATGTTGTGGGAGAAGAGGTTAGACAAGGCAGCATGTTAGTGTTTAATGGCTACTTGACTGCACCGTTCAAGAAAGAATAGTCTTCAAGATGTTTGGCTGAACAAAGGAATTGCTCTCTATGATAAAGATAAGATTAAAGATGTAGTCTACCCATGCAAGCCTAATGTTTCAGCTAACCACAAAGCAATATGTTTAAATTGACAGACAAAGGCATGAGAATATAAAAGCAAAGGAATAGAGCAGACTTAAAGAAGCCTTTATAAGAAAAAACATTTCCACAAGGAACTCAGTGGAAGAGAAGAGCTCAGAAGCCTAGTCTTTTAGTTTGCTAAAGCTGCTGGAATACAATATACCAGAAATGGAACAGCTTTTGAAAAGGGAATTTATTAAGTTGCAAGTTTATAGTTCCTAAGGCTGTGAAAAGGTCCAAATTAAGGCATCCAGGAAAAGATACCTAGGTTCAAGAAAGGCCAATGGATCCAGAACAATCTGTCAGCTGAAAAGGCATGTGGTTGGCATCTACTGGGGTCCCTGGCTTCTTGTTTCACACATCTTCCCCAGGGGAGTTTTCTTTCTTCATCTCCAAAGGTCTCTGGCTTTGTGGGCTCTGTCAGCATTAAAACTTTTTCCAAAATGGTTCCCTCTTAAAGGGCTCCAGTAAGCAACCCCACCTTGAATGGGTAGAGACACATCTCCATGGAAATCAAAAGCCACCACCCACAACTGGGTGGGTCACATTTCTATAGAAACAATCAAAAAGATCCCATGCAGCAATATTGACTGAGGAGTAAAAAGCATGGCTTTTCTGGGGTACACAACAGCTTCAAACAGTTTCAAATCAACCCAGCCTAATATATTTTTGAAGTCTAAACCAACTCTCAGGAACGTGCATAAAGCAGGCTGAAATATGCAAAAAATCTGAGGATGTGACTCCATCCGTTTCAGGTGGGTCTTAATAACTTTACTGGGAACCTTTAAAAGAAGAAGCATTTTGGAATAGGTTTGAGATTCTAAGAGAGCAGAGAATGATGGGAGAATGGAGAGAGAACTGTGGAACCACAGCAGAGCCACGAGGCCAAGAGTCCACCAGCCAGAGACTGTTGGAGATGAAGAAGGAAGACACCCCTGGGGGAGCTTCAAGAAGCAAGAGGCCTGGAGAGGAAGCTAGAAGACATCACCATGTTCGCCATGTCCCTTTCCAGTTGAGAGAGAAACACTGAACTCCATTGGTCTTTCTTGAGTGAAGGTAACCGCTTATAGTTGCCTTAATTTGGACATTTTTATATGTTGCTTTAATTGCAACATTTTCTTGGCCTTGGAACTGTAGGCTAGCAACTTATTAAATTCCCCTTTTTAAAAGCCATTCCATTTCTGGTATATTGCATTCTGGCAGCTAGCAAGCTAGAACAGATGGTCTGTAGCAGAAACTGCTAGTTATTCCCCAAAAGCCAATTTATTGCCTAGCAGGAAGCTAGACCTCATTTCCCAGCCTCCTTTGCAGTTAAGCATAGGCATGTGACTGAGTGCTAGCCAATAGAAGACAAGCAGAATTGAAAAGTTAAGGTTTCGATGGAATCTGGTTAAGGGAATGAGAGTGCAGAATTTTAATTAGAACTTACTAGATGGTAGACTCTGTATTATACAAGTTTCATACCATATGTCATTATCCAAACATGGCTCATAAAAATTTCCCTTTTATGCTCTTCCATGCTTTGATCCTTCTTCTGACTAGATCCAGATGATAAATAGTCTTTTAGGAGATGGGGAACCCTCCAGGTGAAATAACCAAGATTCAGTAATCACCATGTGCAGGAGAACTACCCTCTGACCAGAAACAACAGCCTTTGGTCTATTACCTCAGAGAGAAATAAATCCTCACTACTTTTGAATCGTTTTATATCCCAATTTGTTACATTGGCTCATCCTTCCAAGTTTCTACAAATCAAGTTTGGTTTCCTCATCTGTAAAATGGGAGTAATAACAGCACCTACTTCATAAGAACCCTCATGGAAATTAAGTGAGATAAGACATTTGAAAAGCTTACAAAAATGCAAAGAATATAGAAATTCATGTTCAGTTATGGTGGCTATTAAGATTGTTCCTTTGTACTTAGGATAGCCTTGCCACCTTCTACTTAGTAAGAAAAAAAAATCCTTGAACATGGCGTCAGTACACCCAGGTTTTAGAAGTGTAATAAAGTGAGGGAGATACAGGATTTTATTGGTTATTTGCTTGCTGCTAGGCTCTAACCTGTGTTCTTTTTATGCATTATTTCACAACATCTGCAGAAGACAGGTCCTGTATCGCCCTTCTCCTCTCATGGACCTAGAGTTGTAAGCAATGACATCCAGACTCAAACCCAGGGCTATGGACTGCAGTGAAGGCTGTTAACCCAGAATTATGGCATCTGGGCCAACAGTTCCTGTTAAGTAAAATGAAGAGTTTGTGCTAGATGGTATCTTCAGTTTCCCTCCAGTTCTAACATTTATGAGACTGTGGTTTATTATTTTAACTTTGAAGTTACTGGCAATTTATCAACAATTTGGCCTAAAGGGAAAGCCAAACCTGGGAACCAAGCACCAATGTTATAAGGCTAAGTCAACATAGTTAATATTTCAGAAATTATTCTCATAGAAATATATTTATTTGGGCACATGCTTTGTTAGTATAAAAAAAATTACCTCTTAAGAATTGCATTCTAACACTCATCTATTTGAACAGGATAATGTTTGTACATATTGGGCTTTCAAAGCATAAACACATCCCTTTTATGAATATATTTTGTGGTTTATGAAAAAATGGCTTTGCAACCATAATGTCCTGCTTTTTTTTCCCTTTTAATCTCCTCAAGTTGAGATTTGTTAGGTGAGTTTCTCTGTCTTGTGTACCAACTACAATGGCTAAGAAAATCTAATCAGAAATGAGATACTTTTATATAGCATAATGCTTTAAACAATAATCCATCATCACATGCAAATATTGCAAGCTAGTTCACAAGAAGGTGGCACAGGTAAGTCTACGTTTAGGTTTTAACTTTTATCTCGGCTTATGTATCTCAGTTCTTCATGTGCCACAATTCATTTGCAGATGCTTGGTTAGGTAATTCAGTGTCTTCTCTATCTTGCCCCATAAAAGGAGAATTTTCCTAGTTGTAAGAGGGAAATCCTCTACTTCATGAGAAAGAGGTGTGCTTTTCTCTTCAGATCCTGAAAGTTATGTAACTTAACATATACTACTCTTCCTTGACAGCCAGAAAGCAAATCTGGGACCCAGTTATGGCAAGTGTGTTTATCTTTAAGTCCAGCTTGAATGCCTCCCCCACCTCTTTTAACTGAGATATAATTTACACGTAGTAAAGTGCACAAATCTTAAGTTTTTATTTATTGAATTTATATATGCCCTTATTATGTCCCTAAATCACTTGAAACATCTTTCAAAAATGTCTATGGTAAGAAGAATAAAATGGGAATAAAGGGGAAAACAGTTTTAAAAAGGAGGGCCTGGAGTGAATGAAAATCAAGAGATGGGTCTGATTAATGGTTGTATACATAAACTAAATATGCATACATAAATATATGTATACATTAAGTGTACGTATACATAAACTAACCGTAAAATAAGAACGAGTCAATTCTTAAAGCTCCAAACAACACATAGGTGATCACCAGACCCTCAGAGGACACCCAAGTGCTTGCACCAAAATTACAAGAGAGACGGTTAGTCCTGGCTGCTGGGACTGCTGCTAACTTGTCAGGCTGACAGTGGAAGATGTTGTTTCAAAACCGGTCTACCCCAGAGAGACCCTAGGCACAGATTAGACTTTGCTGCAAGATAACAATGAGAACAGTGACAACAGATAGTATCCATACATCACCTATTGTGGACCAGCTAGACAATGCTGTGTTTTTATAGTTATACTTTCTATTTTTCCTAGCAAGTCTGCAAGGAGGTATTATCTCACTATTTCAATCATTTACTCATTCACTCATTTATGGCACCCATGTCCTGATTTCTGCAGGCTGCTGTGGAATTTTTAGTTGGTGGAGGAGCCAATACTGCATGAGTTTACCTCTGAGTTTTCTTCATTTCATACACCTTCCCATTTCTCATCCAGCCAAACTGGACTTTCAGCTCCTTAAAATGTTTCTTTGTGCCTCAGGGTCTTTGCACATACTCCTACTTCGGTCTAAACTGGTCTCCCCACTGTTCTTCACTGGCTTAACTGCTCATTTACCCTTTAGCATAGCTACATCACACTTCCTTGGATAAATTTCTCCTTACTCCTAATCTTTAGAATAGGTTTCCCTGTCATGTGCTCTAATGGAACATCTTCCTTTCTCTCATTATCCTAGGTAGGGATAATTTTCTTCTTTGGACTCATGTTCATATCCCTCTAAACAGAAATTCCATGAAAACTAGAAACCCTGTTTGTTTGTGTTGAACCCATGTTATCCCCATTACACTGAATGAATAATAACATGGCCTGTAATGACAGGTGGAGACTCAGCCTTGAGTAGATGAAGTAGAGGAAAAATCAAATGCCAGCTGGCCCATAAATCCTACTTTGAAAAATTCAGACATTTAGAAAAGAACAAACAAAAAGAATTACCAAAAACAACAAATAAACATAAAAGTTTAATTATGTAAGATATTTAAGAGGAGAAGTATGGAATGCTATAGGAGCTTAAAATAAAGGAAATCCGTGTTACTTGAGATTCAAGGGTAGAAGTAGAAGGTGTGTGGCTTCCTGAAGACTGAAAATTAAAGGGTAAATAAAAGTTGAATGAGTGAAAAATTGTGAAAGAAAGCAATTTATGAGAATGTCTCTCCCCAGGAAGCATTTGAAAACTGAAAGAAGTCCAGTATGAAGAAGTAAGTTCATGGTGTGGCGGGAGAAGGGCTCAGAATACAAGGTGTTTCCACCTACTAATGCTGCCAGAATGCAGTGTACCAGAAATGGATTGGCTTTGACAAAGGGCATCTATTATTTACAAATTTACAGTTCTGAGTTCATAAAAAAATGACCAAATTAAGGCATCAACAATCAACGAGAGTATAACTTCACTCTAGAAAGGCCAATCACTTCCTACATTTCTCTGTCACATGGGAAGGCACATGGCAATGGCTGCAGGCCCTCTGCTCCCAGGTTTTATTGCTTTCAGCTACTGGTTCCTGTGGCCTCCTCTCTGAGTTTCTGTGGGCCCTCGCTTAACTTCTCCAAGGAAAACTCTGGATTTCATCTCTTAGCTTACCACCTCCAAATGTCTGTATCTGAGCTTTCTTCAAAATGTTTCCCTGTGTTGGCTCTTTTAAGGACTCTAGTAAACAAATTGAAACATACCTTGAGTGGGGTGAGTTCACATTCCATCTAATCAAAAGGTCACACCACAATTGGGTGGGTCACATCTCCATGGAAACAACCTAATCAAAAGGCCTCACCCCACAATAGGTCTGCCCCCACAAGATTGGATTAGGGTTAAAAGAACATAGCTTTTCTGGGGCACATGACAATTTCAAACACCAGGTATTATGGATTGAATGGTGTCCCCCAAAAGATATGTTCATGTCCTAAACCTAAGTCTTGTGAAAGTGATCCTATTTGGAAATCAGATTTTTGAAGATGTTGTTAGTTAAGATGAGGTCAAACTGGATGAAGGTGAGCCTTGATCCAACATGGCTGGTGTACTTAGATAGAGAGGAAATTTGGACACAGACAGAAAAACAAAGAGAAAATGCCCATGAGATTTTCTGAGATTGAGTTATGCCACAAACCAGAATACTGGGGATTGCGACAAGTCACCCCCAGAACCCTACAGATTTCAGAGGAAAGATGATCCTTCATACTTCTAGCCTCCAGAACTGAGAGCTAATAAATTTTTGTTGTTTTAAGCCATCCAACTTAGAGAACTGTGCTACAGAAGCCCTAAGAAACTAAGACATAGGGTAAATCCTACCTGTAAGTCTTCCAGGACAGCATTTCTCCCATATAACTAAGGAATCAGGAGGTTCCAAGCAACATCAAAGGGAACCATGGAAGTACAACACACATGCATGGAAACAGCACAGAAAATGTGGCAGTGCAGAGGCCAGTTAAAACATGATCTGTGTCTTACGTTATGGGCACCATAGGGGCCTGTAGAGAGAAGCAGAATCACTAAGGGAGCAAGCTGAGGGCCACATTGCAAAACTGGCTTTAGGTACTATGGAACAAACTGTTGAACTGTGGTCTCCAGTAACAAAATTATACCTAGAGAATTAGTGATGTCACCAAAATGCTGACATGAGATACTCCAGGGTTCTATCCACCCACGGAATGTTTGGATCAGAAGCAAAAACTGGTAGAGCCATTTTTCTCAGTGCTCTAGAAAACTGTTATATGGTTTCAGTTACTGGGCAAGTGCCAAATCAAGAAAAAAGCAACTTAAAATGGTAGGAAAACCTTGTGCTTTTGCTGGCCAACCTCTTCCTCAGCTTGGTGTGGAGCCAGCCCATGCTCCCAGTGTGGGTTTCTGGTTCAATAATATTGACAAAACTTTAGCTAGACTGACAAAGGATAAATGGAGACAGGACACAAATAACTGAATTATCAATGAAAGTGGGGCATTGCTACCTTTAGTACAGAAATGAAATGGAGGAAAGGATATAGTGAACAATTATATGCCAATAAATGAGATAATCCTAGATGAAATGGACACATTTCTAGAAACACACAATACTACCCAAAATGATTTGCAGATGCAATACAATAGCAATAAAAATTGCAACCATCTTCTTTGCAGAAATGGAAAAGTCAATCAGAAAATTCATATGGAAAAATTTGGGGGGCAAAGGGCTCCAAATAGCCAAATGAATACTGAAAAAGAACAATATTGAAGGACTCACACTTCCAAATTTCGAACTTATTACAATGATTACAGTAATAAAAACCATGTTGTACTGGCATAATGACAGACATATAGACCAAAGAAATAGAACTGAAGTTCAGAAATAAACCCACGCATTTATGGCCAACTGATTTTTGACAAGAGTGCCAAGTCCACTCAATGGGGAAGAAACAGTCTCTACCACAATGGATGCTGGGAAAACTGGATATCCACAGGCAAAAGGATGAAGTTGGACTCCTGCTTCATACCATATACAAAAATTAACTCACAATTAATCAAAGACCTAAAATAGAGCTAAAACCATAAAACTATTAGAAGAAAGCAAATGGGAATATTTTCAGGACCCTGAATTAGACACTGGGTTCTTAGATGCAGCATCAAAGGAAAAATTGGATAAAATGGACTGCATAAAATTAAAAACTTGTGTGCATCAAAGGATATTACTAAGAGTGAATAGACAAACTGGAGAATGGGAGAAAACATTTGGAAACTGTGTATCTGATAAGGGCTTAATATCCAAAATATATAAAGAACCCCTACAAGTCAATAATAAAAGGACAAATAACCCATTTATAATATGGGATAGGACTTGAATCTAAATTTCTTCAAAGAGGATATACAAATAGCATTAAGCACATGAAATGATGCTTAACATCATTAGCCATTAAAGAAATGCACATCAAAACCACCATCAGATGTCACTTCACAACCACTAGGATGGCTATTATATATTTTTTAACTTTTCCTACTGTACAATACAACATACACACAAAGCAAAGAAAGAAAAAAGGAATCGTTTGCAGACCATTTCCCAGCAAGCAGTCACAGGACAGATCCCAGAGCCTACCATGGGCCACCACAACATCCTTTCAGATCTTTCCCTCTAGCTGCTTCAGAATATGGGAGGCTAGAAGGAACAAACATCTTTTTATCATCACAATCGACGTCCCTTCCTTCCCTTTTGTGAAAATAACACACACACACAAAACCAATAAATTTCAAAGCACAGCACAATTCTACAATTTCAAAGTTGTAGAACAACTTCAGAGCCCAGCATGGGTCACAATTCCACAATTCTAGGTCCCAACCTCAAGCCACTTCAAGATACTGGAGACCAAAAGAAGCAGCAACCCAATGATTCAGCAATCATATTCTTCTGTAAAACCCCACTTTCTCTGTATCGCTCCACCATCACTTTTGATCTTTCCCTCCCACTCTCCAAGGGTATTTGGGACAACTTATTCATGTTGGAGAGGCTGTCAACAATATGGGGCAGAGAGATGGAACCAGGTGATGTTCTGGAGAGGCTGGGCCCCCCAGGTTTCAGGACTTAACTGGTCCAGGGATCCACCTGGAAGGCCACCCTAGTGCATCGAACATCTACAGAATCTTATACAATGCCCTAGGTGTTCTTCGGGATTGACTGGAATGGCCTTGGCTGGAGCCTGGCAAGTCACAATAGGCAGCAATGTCCAACTGAAGCCCGCACAAGAGTGACCTACAGAGAAGCCTCTTGACTCTATTTGAACTCTCTTAGCCATCAATTGGAGTGTAACCATTAGTTACACTTCTTTTCCCCCTTTTGGTTAGGACAGAACTATTGATCCCATGATACCAGGGCCGGGCCCATCCTTGGGAGTTGTACTGGTTTGAAAGGATGTATAAACCCTAGAAAAGCCATGTTTTAATCAAAATCCCATTTCGTAATGGCAGAATAATCCCTATTCAATACTGTATGTTTGAATCTGTGATTAGATAATCTCTCTGGAGATGTATCCCAAACAAGAGTGGTTGTTAAACTGGATTAGTAGAGATGTGTCTCCACCCATTTGGGTGGATCTTGATTAGTTTCTGGAGTCCAATAAAAGAGGAAACATTTTGGAGAATGAGGGAGATTCAGAGAGAACAGAGCAGAACGACATAGCCATGAGAAGCAGAGTCCAACAGCCAGTGGCTTTTGGAGATGAAGAAGGAAAACACTTCCCGGGGAGCTTCATGAAACAGGAAGCCAGGAGAGAAAGCTAGTGGATGATGCTGTTCTCGCCATGTTTCCTTCCTGCTGAGGGAGAAGCCGTGACTGTGTTCACCATGTGCCTTCTCAGATGAGAGAGAGACTCTGAACTTCATTGGCCTTCTTGAACCAAGGTATCTTTCCCTGGATGCCTTTGATTGGACATTTCTATAAATTTGCTTTAATTGGGACATTTTCTTGGCCTTAGAATTGTGAACTAGCAACTTATTAAATTCCCCTTTTTAAAAGCCATTTTGTTTCTGGTATATTGCATTCCAGCAGCTAGCAAACTAGAACAGGAGACATACCCCATGCTGCCAGGAAGACCCCACCCCTAGATGTCATGTCCCATGTAGTAGGGAGAGCAATGATCTCACTCACAGAGTTGGGTCCAGTCAGAGTGATGCCACACCCAAGCAACAAAAGAGGTCCTCCAGAAGCAACTCTCAGGCACATCCATAGGTAGACCAAGCTTTTTCACCACCTACACAAGCTTCACAAGAGCAAGCTTCAAGATCAAGGGGCTGGCCCATTGACTTGGGCATCCCCAATGCTTAACTCAGTATCAGGGGATTCCTTGATAGTAATGTTTAATAGTTCCACATTTTTTTCTCCCATCCTTCAAGGGACTTTGCCAATACTTTTTGATTATCTGCTTAATATATTCTAGGATGTACCCAGGCATTACATTAAGGTATAGGATTAAAGGACCTCTTTCTTATTCTGGGATCCCTGTGTTTCAGTTGTTCAAATAAGCTATCCAGATAGATTGAGTTAGATTATGTGCTACCGAAAATTTAGGTTCCAGGCAAAAGAAACCCTTTTTCCTTTGGTCTCAGTAAGTAGGTGTGGTTCTAAAATCTAGACAATGTCTTCCGTACCCCTGTTCCGAATTACCTTAATAGAATGGCTATTACTTTTTTAAACAAAGGAAAATAACTAATGTTGAAGAGTATGTGGAGAAATTGGAACCTTGTACATTGTTTGTGGAAATGTGAAATGGTGTAGCCACTATGGAAAGCAGTTTGGTATCACTTCAGAAATTTAAATATAAGATTTAGCTTACAACCTGGCAATTCACTCTTAGGTATATACACTAAATAATTGCAAGCAGGGACTTCAACAGATATTTGAACCCCAATGTTAGTGGCAGCATTATTCACAATACCCAAAGGAAGGAAGCAATCAGTGCCTATCCACAGATGAATAAACAGAATGTGGCATATACATACAATGTTATATTATTCATCCATAAAAAAGGAATAAAGTCCTGATACATGCAATGACATGGATGAACCTTGAAGACGTTATGCTGAGTGAAATAAGCCAGATGAAAAAAGATGAATATTGTATGAGTCCATGCATATGAAATACCTAGAATATTTAAATTCATAGATGCAGAAATAGATTACAGGTTACCAGGGACTGGGGCGAGGTTGAGAAGGAGTGGGAGGTAATGAGGAGAAATGGGTACAAGGTGTCTGTTTGGGGTGTTGAAAAAGACCTGGTAATGGATGGTATGTAAAATGGTAGCACAACATTGGGAATATAATGGTATTACATTGAGTTATATTTAATTTGAAGTAGGAAATGTTTTGTTGTACATGTGCAACTACAATAAAGTATACCTGGAGAGGCGTCACAAATAAATACACTCAGGGAGATGTCACTGCCTGTGTCACCAGTTCCAGATGTGGAACACAGATGACATATATGAGATACGTGTCTGTATTTTCAAAATCATGCACAATGTGTGATTTGGTATAATAACATGGAGAAGCTATAGTCTTGTTCTAATGAGGGCACCATTGCTAAAAAATGTAAAAGGATTCTTATTTAGGAGCTCTTTCATCATCAATATTGTAGACCCCTGAACCCAAATGCCTAGCATAAAGCAGGAATTCTGGTATGATAGGTGAAAGCATGAGTAAATGAAAAGAATGAAAATCCTCAGTGGGACAAGTCAGCATTCTTTGAAGAGGGCTTTCTTGTTTGAAAATGGCTAAGAGTCCTTTGGCAGTATTGAGCATGAACCCTGCAGCCAGACCTTCTGGGTTCAAATCCCAACTCAGCCATTTAGTAGCTAAGTCATCTTGGGCAAGTCATTTAAGTAAGAGTCACTGATAAGCCGGGTGAGAACATTTGTTGTTAATGCATAAGATTTAATGCTCAATGCTCAGTATGCATTTTTGGTATCACAATAAACTCTTCTATATGATGGGGATAAATCAGTAAGAAATGAATGAATTCTTTCTGCACAGACTACACACACACACACGCACACAATTTGATATAAAATTGTGAACTTGGGCTTGTGCTTTTAGATTTAATGGCTTTACCATTTTAAAGCATTTCTATAGCTCTTTCCTTGAAGCAGATAAAGTTTGTCTTCTAGGGCTTTCCTGCTGCCTTGTCTTCTGTTCTCTCTCCTCTCTTGTGCCATTTTCCTACTGGGTACCCAGATTCTCAGTATAGCATCCCAGTCTTCCTAGTCCATGTTCCAGTCCTTCCAGATCTCCTAATCAAAACTGCCCATTTGAGTGGACAATGGTGACTCAGTGGCAGTGTTCTCGCCTGCCATGCCGGAGACCTGCCTGGTGCCTGCCCATGCAAAAAAACAAACAAAAAAAACTGTCCAGTCCTATCTTCTCTTCTCTTAGGTTCTTGATCCCTGCTCTTTGTCCTGATTGCTAGTCTATGTCAAAGCTTTATTCACAAATAAGTACTTAATAACTTCTTTTAATTGCAGGAGGATTTGGTGCCCTAATCCCAAGAGCAAAATGATGTTTTAACTCAAACGAAGAACTATCAGCAAGATATATTTTTTGTCAGAGATTGTTTTTGTCATTCTTTGTATTTCAACATGTCTGGATTGACTCAGCTCTTAGATTTTCTACATGTGCTGGGATATTTCACAGTGTCATGGAATAGATCTTTAGTAGTAGATTTGGAGGCACTTCGAATCATGACATTTGTGAATCAAAACACCACTTTGCTTATTGGTGACAGCAGTTCTGGCCATATGGAAAGACTTTCTTACAGAATTCTTCCCAAATACCTTCCAGCTTAAAGTAAATCATACCATCCTCTCTGATCCTTGCATATACTTTGAAATGCTTCTATCACAATGCATTACAGTGACTTTTTTTTTTACTTATTTGCTTACCACAATAGTTGGTGAGTGCCTTGAGAAGAAAGTCCATTTCTTATTCATGTCTGAGCCTCTAGTAGATAAAACAGTGGCTGGCATGTGGTAGGAACTCCACACATCTTCATTGAACTCCACTAAGCTAATTTTCAATGATCTATTAGTATAAGCCAAAGTTAGTGATTTACAGGTAAGACCTCTGAGACCAGTTACCATGCTTGAGTGAAAGAAAACAAAAATGGACTCAGTCACTGTGGCCTATGCTTTGTTTTGATCCAGTGTTTAATTTAAAAAGGAAGACTCATGTTCACATAATTAATTTTGACTTTTAAATAAATGAGTAATGACCAAAAAGAAAGGGGAAATGTGATAAATTTTCTCTCAGATATATTGCTTTTTTGTGAGATGGCTTTCAATCAGTCAACCGTAAGCATTTAGAGTGCTGCCTAGCATTTAAGCCTGTAATTGCCCTACTGTTAGCAGTCAAGCCTTTAAGTCTAAACTGTTAAAACAGCATTCTTGTTGAACAGTGTTAAATCAGTCACTTGTGCCCACAGGGTGGAAAATTTCATCTATAAGCATCAGTGGTGGATTAGCAGCAACAACTTTCACTTTCACGATAGAGAAAGAAAGGAAGTTTGGTTTACCCACAAACTACAGCAGGGCTTGAACTCAAAGGAAATTCGTGTTCAAGCAAGAATCACCTTACTTTTATTGCTTTATCTTGCTTTAGGGGCTGAAACAGCAGAAAATACAAGAGGATAGGGGAAAGGTAATCAAAGCTAAGGAAAATAAAACTTGAACACAAGCTAGTTTATTTTGGAAGGCAGTGAGTATAGCTTTATTCAAAGAAATCACACAAAAAAAGGAGAAAATATGAAAAAAAGGGAAAGAGCATTCAAAGAGAGGGTTTTACCCAAATGGTATCACCACCATCAGGGCCACACACTGTGCTCAGCGTTACAGGGTTGTTGGGGACACCCTCAACTACAGCAGCAAAGGGGCTTTTTAAGGAGATGGACCAGTCAGTTTCCTATAGGATGTAATCTGAGGGTCACTAAAGAGACCCTCAGAGCCACTAAAGAGACCTTCCCTCTCCCTGGAAAGAGGGTGCCAGGCTACATTGCATCAGGCCTTATTGGATTGGGAACAGCCCTGAAGGTCTGGAGCCAAAATATACATAAGTTGTTAATTCTGGAAGCCAGTCAGGGCATAGTTCATTCATTTGTTTATTTAATAAACATTTGTAAGTGTCTCTTAGGTGCCAGACACTGGAGATACAAAGATGGGTAAGATACAATACCACCTTGGGGTAGTAAGGAGAGGCTTCTTAGTGAAGTCAAATTGAAGAGTTATGGGGGAAAGGGGTGCATTCCAGGTAGAGGGATCAGTTTTGGGGAGTCTGGGGAGTGAAATCTATTTGGCAATTCAGGTCAAATGCTAAGGCAG